>BOPP01000018.1:11924197-11975998 GCA_017312745.1 Gryllus bimaculatus | reverse complement strand
CATCAAGTGGGGTTCATTCACTGTATCCTGGACGCGACCTCTCTTCACGTGAACAACTGCACATTTCTTCAGACCAAAATTCATACAAATTATATTATTATTATCATCATCATCATCTTTTTTTTCGCCAGGTGGAAAAAAACCTTCAAAAGGCGAAGAGCGGAACCAGTTGCTCATCAGTGTGGGATTACCTCTTGCTAGGCGACCTCACTCAAAATAATAATAATTCTTATTATTATTACTATTATTACTATTATTACTATTATTATTATTATTATTATTATTATTATTATTATGAATCTGCATATTAGAAAATAAGAAAATCTTAATGTATGTACTTTGGCAAAACAGCTCTTAATGAGCTAAGGCCTACCAGCAGAGTCCCAGCTGAAATCTTAATAAAATATTTAAAAATATTAATAAAGTATAAATAAGTAATAAATTAATAAATATTGAACATTAATAAAATAATAAAATATAGTTCCTTAAAATGACAAAAAAATTACCTTCCAGTAAATGCTCAAAGAGACCATTTGCCAAGAAACAGACATTTACTCTATTGAGTGTAATGGCTGCAATACATTGAAGGACAGACTAAGTGTCTTTGTTTTCTTCCAACTAAAATTAGCCACATTCTCTCAGCCTGAAATGTAAGGACACATGGCCGGGTTTGCTAAAAGTGAAAGGGATGCCGATTGTGTGTCACACGTTGCCAAAACAAAGTGTTCTTTGCAGACAGAGTTGCAAGTTAAGATGAAGTTCCTGTATATGGAATTTTGGTCCATTAGAAAACTTATAAATATATCACATTATTTCATAATTCAAACGGTTTTCAGATACACTTTCTCTTACAATGTCACATCAATTTGCTTGAGACTTACAGTCAAAATTTTTGTACTTACTTCTGGATGAGAAAGAAAGTTATAATTATTAGGGACACAATTTCAGGAGGGTGAGGGTTTATATGAGGAACATAATTTCATGAACACATTTTGTTCAGCTACATGAAGTAACTATCTACAAAATAATTCGAAAGACTGGAATTCATTTTCATAGTTTCACAGATTTCTTAACTTGCAAAGTAAATTCAAATGATGTTTGTAGATGCATGTGAGCAATAATTAGAAGCTACAAATTGAGATCTGAGGACTTGAAGAGTAAATTAGCAGCGAGAATGTCCCAAGAGATATAAAAGTTGGACAAACTAAAAAGATGAAACATTGAAAAATTTCCTTTGAGATGTTCTTAAATATAATGTAGAAAGCAGAAATATTGCAAGACTCAAAATGAAGTAGGAAAAATAGGAGTGGGCCTCAGAGGCCTGGTGTGAATAATAATGTTGGGGGCCAAAATGCAGAATTAATAGATGAACTTCTTTTTTAGCTTATATTAAATTAATTTGTAATGTTTAACACATAAAAAGAAATTTAAAAAATTTAATTTATCTTACTGAATAATGTATTCTAAATATCCTAGAGAAACATTGTTTTTGTTCATGAAGTTCTTTGATTTTGTTCTTCTGTCTTTTTTTATAGGGTATAAATTGCACCCAGAAAGAAAGTAATGACGTTAATAGAAATAATTTATAATAATTTTACCATGGTATTGAAATTTGTAAATATTCATCTGACCTCTTCCTTTTCTCTAGAGGTGATCTCTCTTGAATTTCCTATTGTGTTACTGTGTATCCCAAAGGCTTGAAGAGAATTTAGAGTTATTTTGGGGATATTAGGGTTTCTCACTCTTTTTATTTTAGCATGACATAATTATTTTGCCACCTGCTTCAAAAAACACATTCCCACTGACATTATGATGGTAGTTCTGAAGCATTTTTTGAAGATGCATTTTGAAGATGTATGCATTCAAAGCAGCAATGTCAATCATGTTTAAAAAGAACCTCATTCACCATCGATGAGTTTGCCTTCACAATTTGTAGTCATCGAGCATTTAATTCATGAGATCATCTCCAACCTTTGTTTTTCTGTATTCAAGAATAATTGATGATTTTTTTTTTTTCATGACATTTTTGGTCCAGATGAATTGTGCTAGAAGATAAAGTTTTTGTTCTTGTTTGTCTTTTGCAATGCCATGTACAATTAGTAATCTGTTAATTTTAATGTTTTAATTTGTTTATATTTCTTGTATCAGGAAACTGATGTTGGCTAAACCATTGAAAGCTGCTCTTGTAATAAACAATATTGTTGGCAATGACAATACCTGGAATTGTGTGATGCCATTGTAAGATGTCACTGAGGTTCAAAAATACTAGAATATGATTCTCTTACGATTAAAATCTTGCAATTTAGAAGTTTTTTCCCCCTGGTTACCCTGCAATCATCCCAGAAATGTTAGTTTCTTCTCCTTTAGAAATTCAAACAAGTCTGCAGGCATAAACAAATTATCTGTCATGTTATATCATCCACAGAATAATGGCTGTACCAATTTCTTTATTGCTTTTCATACCAAATCTTTTGTAACAAGCTCAACTTTTCTTCTTCCATAGTATATTTTTTCATGTACTGCAATTCCATACACTGAATCACAGCACCAAAAAATCTTTATTCCTCATTTATGTGATCATGATATGTTACTTGCACAATCCAAGTAAATAACTTTCAAAATAACTCTACAAAAGTCTGGGAAGAGTGCATACAAAATCCAACAACACAAATGTGTTTCTTATGCATTAAAAGATAAGTTAAGGGAAAACAGACGACCACACCTCGGAGGCCCACTTAATGGAAAAGATATCTACCTGCAGTAATGTTGAAAAATCTGGAAAAATACAGTCACTTATAATGCTAACCTTTGTCATAAGAAAAGAAACAACAATGGAGGTATCATAAAAGGACAAAGTTGTAATGTGGCCAGGAAAATAATTACAGTAATAAGAAACACCACCAGGCCTCTGAGGCCCACTAAGCGCACTGAAGAGTTAATTCATTGGGTGTATTGTAAACCAAATTAATACAGATGTTACAACCTTGCACTCTAATCACTCATGATGATTAAGAACTTCGTAAGACAATGTCAAGAAAATACCAGTAATCATATTTAAGAGCAAAGTCATACCAGACGTCTCTTTTTTACACTTTCCCATAAGTGTACATCCTTATTACTTTATGGAGCACAAATGGCAAAGAAATAAAATATTTGAATATGTGAAATTTGTCATTGTGTAGCCTAAACAAGCAATTTTCTTGACATCTGCAAATGCAATAATACTATAGTGGTTGAAACTGAAGAGCAATTAGCATTAAACTGGTGATCCATAATGCTACAGCAGATTTCCTTGAATATAGCTTATACACAGTAGCATAGCGAAATGAATGTGGTTCCATCTGCAAAACTTTTATCCGGGCCCTCTTTATAAATGTATAAAGCAAACATAAGAAGTATTAGTATCTTAAATAATAAAAAGACCTTTAACAAATTCAAATTCATCAGTCTATGATATCTACCTGCAGTAATAGTGAAAAAATCTGCCTTTATTATTTAATTTTATGAAATTAAGACTGTCATAAACCTAAATGAATTGCTTACCTTTATTGATTTAGAAACAGGGTTGCATAAGCTAGCAGAATGTAAAAAATCATTCATCTGGAAGGATGCTGTTTTTAATCTTTTATTGTATCAACTATCAAAAAGTATCAGAGAAAGGATCAAGTAATTATTATTTCTTACAATTGCAAAACCTTCAGCCTAAAAATAGGCTCTCTTTTACCATTCTTGCACGCGGCGATGGTGTAACAGTTAGCCTATCGGACTGTTATACCCAAGTTGGAGGGTTCAACCCCGATCAAAGCCATGGATTTTTAAGGGCAAAAAAATTCCTTCATACACCTTCCTTCGGAGGGGAAGTAAAGATGGCTGTCCCATGTTTTTAGATTTACTTGCATGTAAAAGATTCTCAAGCCTAAATGAAGCCTCTGAGCTAAATTCAAATCACCGGTTTTTCGCCCAAGATATACCATCTTTCTCTGCTAGGTGGTTAAAAGATCATAGCAAAATTTGCGTGGTCAGACGGAAGAGCAGGCCCCATGGCCTGAGTCTCGCCACATAAAATAAGACATCAATTCAATTCAATTCATTTGCCTCCTGCATTGCTGCAAAAAAAAAAAGTAAATGGAAACTTTTGTACTTCGAACAGTAATGTACTCCAAACCACTTTATTGTACATTACTGCAATGCCAATATTAATTAGAAGTTTTTGCATTTTTAAAATAATTTAAAATATGGGAAATAAATAATCTTTGTTTTAATCCTCACATTATAAGGCATTAGTTCCATGTTCTGCAAGTTTGAAACCAGTTCCTCAATTCGTATTTTTAAAATTTTGTACTTGAAATGGCCTCCAATGATGAAGCAACTTTGCCTTGTTCAACTATCGCAAGTTCAAGTTCTCTTTAGTGTGAAACTTGAAACAAATAAGGTTACATACTTTATGTTCCAAAAAAGACATGTAGCCTTTGTATTATTTAAAAAGTGACAAAATACTGATTACATGAAATCAAAGACCAATTTTTAAGTACTTAATTTTAAAACTACCAAGACTGCTGAAGTTGCCAATGTGAGGCTGTTTTGGCAAGGCCAAACAGTAGTTGACTTATTTACATGTAATTGTGGAAATTAAAATAATTAATGTTGACATTTATTTGTTACTCCACACTCAAATGGATGTAGTGTGCCAACCTACCCACAGGTGGGGTTGGTTAGCTCATCTTGATTTGACTTAACGATTCTAAAAGTTCGACAATGAAACATTCACAAATCAAAAAAATACGATAGAATAGATTAATCAATGCAGTTTCCATTGATATAATCAAACCTGTCAAAACCAAACTAGAGTTGCATTAAAAAATAAAATCTGCCAACAATGCCAACCAGGGTTGCCAGATCTGTACTGATATAAGTTCGCCATCAGAGGGGTAAAATCCGCCCAATTCCACCAAATGTCTTGAGGGGTGAATAAAAGCAAATAGTGAAAAAAATGGATTCTGATACTGAGGCTGGTAACTTCAAAACAGCTGCATATGTACAAGATGTTTAAACTAAATACTTTTGTGCATAAAGCCAACCTACCATAACTCATCAATACTTGTAAAATTTTTAGAAAAAGGTTGGCACCAGTTTAATTTAATAAGAAAAGTCAGCTACACCATCTTTTCATAATAGTTGCACATTTACAAAGATTCAAAACTAAAACTCTTGTGTGTGTGGGCATATATTTCAGAAACCATCAATATTTGTACAATTTTTAGGGAAAGATGGGCACTTTTGCATCCCCCCGCAAGTTGATGCTTTTTTTCTGCCCAATATGGCATTCCTGGTGCCAACTATCCCTGGTATCATGTAGCATCTAGTTCTAGAATCTATCATGCATTAACTACTTGTTGAATGAAATAAATCACTAGAAAAAAGTGCAAAAGCATTTGGCAAAAGAAAAAAAAAAAGCCATCTCCTCCACGATTTATATAGTGATACATAGAATGTGAAAATTACATCCAGGCCATTACTTTTCATTCCTTGTAACGTTACCAAGGTCGAAAAAGTTTTGTGAACAATGAATATTGAAATAAAAGGTCTTCTCATTTTTTCAATCTCTCAATGTTCTCATCTCCTCTCTACTTCTAGGCTTTGTGGCAAATGAATGTGATTATTAATTAATTGAAATTTTACATCATGCTCAAATTTAGGGAACAATGTCAGAAATTATAAACACACAATTTTTTTTTTTATTATTTGCAGGAATCATGATATGGAATCAGGTCATTAAAAACGTATTGAATCAGTGATTAGACATTAGATGTGCAAATTAATAAGTTATTAGCATTTGAAAAATGTTTAAATTATAATAACACAAATGTAACTTTGAAAATATTGTTTTAAAATTTAAACTTAAGTAGATTTTCCTAAAATTGTGTATTCTTTCTTAAATATTTAAACAACTTAAAATTCATCATTTTTTTAATGAAAAATTAGTTGTAATACTTACCAACATTAGAAGATTTTTACTGCAGACAGAAGAGATTTGCTAATTTTAACAAAAACAAACAAAACAAACAAACAAACAAAAACAAATAAATTTCTATAATTTTTGTTCTTTTTAAGACACTGAACATTCTGAACTTTCAATTTTGTTGCCTAGCACTAACAGGTTTTGTATTAATTTGATAATAATAATAATTGAAATATCCATAGACCCACACCATAATTACTTCCAAAGAAAATTTGGAATTTCAGTTATGGTTTCTGATGTCAAAGTACAGTAATCTAGTATTGCCTGGTTTTTATTTATCACGCTCATTTATTAGACAGGAAAAAGGAATGAATTTTAACGAAAGTGAAAAAGAAGTAATTTTATTTACACCCCCCCCCCATTCCCACTCTTCCTGATCCTGCCCTGCCACACATACTCTAACAGCCCACTCCACTCTGATCATTCTGCCCCCTCCCTCCCAATGCCCTGCCCCCTCCCTCCCACTGCCCTGCCCCACTCCAAAATGCATAGACACGTTACAGATTGCATCAAGACCCTTCTCCCCCTAGAAACAAAACACAAACAAACAACAAAAACACATTTTTGTTTGTCTAACCCTTATTTTAGCCTTCAGAGGGGGAGTTTTGAAAACTCCTTACTTAATGATTACATACATCACTGTGTATTCAAAACCCATTCTCTAGATGACCATTATTTGAAATTTCAGATTTCTAGCTTCAGTAGTTTAGACTCTTTATTAATACATCAAGGCAGTTTTTCTCTTATCTTGTAGAGATACTTCATAACATCAAATATATTGTGTCTGAAAGAAGTACATTAAGATAAGGAAAGTTAGCAACGACTGAAAATTGAGAATGTATCCTGTTGCTTCGGTAAAAATGTCTTTGTTTAAAAATTTTTAAACATATTTTCTAAAAATTTTCTGGCAATGTGAAGTACTTCATAAAACATATATGAATATTTCAAGAGGAAAAATTCTGTATTAATGTTGTTTTTTTGGGTTGTCAAAAACGGCAATTTCTCTGCATATAACAATTTATTTATTAAATAAATATACTATTAAAGGTGAAAATAGTTTGTATATGTGTATGTAAATAATATTTATTATCATCCCATAATGAACAAATAATGACAATTCTGTTTTAAAAATGTATAGTGAGATTGTGATCAGCAAATTCTCCTCAGTATTGTTTATCCAGCCCAGCAATAGGTGTTTAAAAACAAAAAAGGTACTTGTGATCATACATAATAATTGAAGTATGTGAGATCACTTTGCTTTGTGAGTCTTTCAATAGTACAGTTACCCTTTAAATCATTTTATTATCAGTTTCTCTCCTTCAATAACACTCTGAATACTTTAATAATTTATAAAATAAATAAAAACCTTCCCTTTTTTTGGTGTGTTTTAAAGGATGCACATATTTTCTGATACTTTTTTAAATCAAGACTAGAAATGATTTGCTCATTGCAATATAGACTAGTAGATGTGGCAAACTTAACATTATTGAGAAATATTGTATAGAAATAACAGTACCTCGCATAAACTCAGAATATATTTTTGCTTAAATATACGAGGTGTATGTGAACACAATATCAATGTAACCATCTTCTGATGAATCCTTTGTTAAATCATATTCACTTATTAAAATTAATGTAGAATAATTTATTTCCGACAAGTCAAATGAAAGTGTCTTATTTGATGATTATGATGAGCAATGATACTTCACTCTGCCACTTGTTTATATCCTGATTCTTTTCTTTCTAATATTGGATAACATCTTCACTCATTTTTAATTCACTGCTGATATGATTACTGTGATATATTTATATAGCCTATTTTGTGTTTTGTAGGTAAATATCATTTATTATCACACAATAAGGAAATGTGACATAATCAAATGAGCGTGATAGCATTAATCATATTTTGTAAAATATACTACTGTGTCAATAGTTTAATTCAAGAATGTATACTTTAAGTATATTGTTACTTGATTTTTTGACTTATTTGGTGAGTCCATTCATGTGTGTTGATTGAATTGGCTTGTCTCCAGAGTAATGTAATCTTTTATGCTTGTGTAATTGAAGACATTCATATGAATTTAAAGTCGCTATTACATCTATACTCACATGAAGCCATAGAAATATTATTTTTCTCTCATAAATTTTATGAATATACTTGTAATGTTGATCGTCTCTGCAACAGAATTTTCTGCCTGTTTATCAATTATGAATATTAAATATGTATATCACATCTTGATCTATTAAACTGTTACTTGATCATCACAGCTCATCTGATAGAATTACTGCACAGTCTAAATGTATATACCATGCACTGACAACACATAAGTCACATTACAATTCTATTTGAAAATAACTTGCCTTCCGCTACTGTTCGATTGTTCTAAATCAATTGCAGTGTTAAAAGGACTGATAAATAATAAATGACAATTGTTTCATGAATTCTAAATAAGCAATTCTACACATAAAGTTAACAGAATCATTATTTTGGTCCTATTTTCATACCTGAAATATTTCAAAATGCACTGAACCCTCACATCAATCCTATTTTGCATGTGAAGCATTATATTATAAATTTGACAAATTCTAACAGTATTGCACAATGATCCAAATTCATGAATGTGATGAGTGATGCACAGGCATGGGTGAACAGTAGTGATAAATGCTTCTGGAAATACAAAGCAGATATCATTTTATAATTATTGGTGCTCTATGCCCAGAAAATTTAAAATGGTATATATTGTAATTGTAAACAAATTTAAAATGCTATTAAAAAAACGTGTTTTCTACTAATAACAAAGAATCATATTTGGCAAACCCTACTGTTAAAATAAACTACAAATACAAATTTTCCATTATTTATCAGTAATTATGTTTGGAACTATGGAATACCTTATTGACACCAATGATGGACATATTAGGTAGTTATGACAATGGTAAGAAATTTTCCTTTTTCGTTTAGGGAGATACAGAGAAACATGAAACCATAAGTTGTTATTCAAATTAAATCAAAGAAAAAGCAATAAAAATAGGAGATAATTCCAAAGTTATTATGTTGATAAAACTTCTTTTAGAATCTGTAAAACTTACAATACTTGAATTCATGTTTCTCAACTTTTTCAATTAGTTCATTTATAATGTGTATAGCTGTCTTTGAATACTTATGTAGAATAAATTAAGTGCCAAATATACAATCAAGTATAATGAGAAACTTTCCCTTGATTTCATGATTTACAAAACTGATAAATTACATCAGAGAAAGCTTCTTTACAGGACCAGAGGAACATTGTTTTCAAAGACAATTGTAGAAGAATGGAAAAGGGATTAGATGAAGGAGATGTAAGGGAAATAGAAAGAGACAGTCCAGATGCATGAATTGCAGTAGCAGTAAATTTCTTACTATGTGCCAAGTATTTCCATTGCAGCTTAAAATCAGTGTATGTCATGACATCATTGAGTCGTGTCCAAGAACTAACATTCCATTAAACCACACATTTTGTAACAAATATTACTACAGCCTATACTCCAAGGGTTAATCACACAACACATCTGTCCAATTGTTTCTATTTTCCATAGCACAGCTACAAGTTTCAGTGAGGACATAAATTTGTAAAATATTGTATTGACTGGAACTCATGGTCACGTGTTTGATGATTGTAACTCATTACAATGTAACATCAACTTACACTCTGAAAACATCTTAAACATACAAAACTAATTAACTACTGTTCACATTCCACAAAATGATATGTTTTCAAGCACGATGAAGTGTATGTCCTTGCTTAATACTTTAAAATTCATCCATATGCCAATGATCGATTTTGTGTTGAGTGTAAAAATCTTAAATTGTAATGCAGTGTTTTGCAAATGTTCTAATATCTGTGGGAATCATTAAACAATCTTCATACCACACACTCCTAATATTGTGCCATATAAACATTCAATATGTTCAACAGTCAAAGTATCATTTTTAGGAAATTGCAGTAAGAATTACAGAGGACAACTAAATGGCCAATATTTTACAGAATAAAGAGTTTCGTGCAAATCACTTTGCAATGTGAATTATATAATTTAGAAGTCAGGACACTTATTACACTTGTTCCATATAAAACAAGTGCAAGTTTACTTTGTGTAATGTGAAAGAGAAGGTAAATTTGTTGCAGGGTGAAGATGCAATATAGCAGGAATAGAAGACTGCAAGGAGAAGGAAAGGGAACAAACTGGGAATAGGACAAGTGGAAAGAAGGAAAGTAAACACTGGGAGATGGACAATAGGAAAGGAGAGAAGTAGAGACTGGGAGATGGACAAAATGTGTGTATGTCAAAGACATTTTGTGTATCTGAACTTCCACATTTGGAATTTGAAAAGCCACAATATTGATCACTCTGTGACAAAATTTGACACAACTCAGAAATACCGACTGAACTTCATAATCAATTATTAAGAAATTTAAATCTCTCTTAAAAAGCAAATTTTCATTATAAATTTCTTTTAATAAGTATACATTTATGTTACTCTTGTGATAAAGAGCAATTCATTGTACATTTGAACTCAGTGGTGAAAGTAGATGAATTTCTATAATGACTAATAATATTATTTTTATTATCATTCATAACATTTCAGCAATACTCATTACAAGAAACAACATTGCAGTGACCAACACAACACACTAGATGCTTGTTAATAATAGGTTAGGAAATAGCATAGAACAGAAGATATGCTCAAAACGTTATAAGAGATAAGAGATGACTTTGTAAACTTAGATTTTAAGTTAATTACCACGTAAATTTATAAAAAAAGACTGCATTCCCAGTCACAGGTTCATTCTGAATTAGAGGGATATGTCAGCAGGATATGAAAGAATATTTAAAGCTGAGTTTAATGAAGAATGGGGACGGAAGGCAATAACAGCCCCTTCTCCTGGTGTGCACACTCATTCCATGCATACACTTTGATTACATTAATTCTATGAAATCAGCTGACACTGTTCTCTCTATCTGAGCATATGTATTCCCTTTTATTAAATCCTAGCTGCAGTAAAGAGACAAGAAATTGCTTGATTGATCATGTATGGACTTTTCTTGTCAATTCAAAGGATGAAATGAAATTTGACATGCAAACATACTATATTAGCATCATTCTGTGTCAATGTTTCTGAGGACTGGCACATACAACTTTTATTCCTTATAAGATGCAAGTGCATGAATGAGATGTGGTGTTTTAGGCTAATTGTCAGAATGTATTAAAAAATGGCAATGTTCTCAGAAGGCAGATCTTACCATATGATCTGCTAATCATAGTATACTTTCACCACTGGTTGTTCTCCCAGAGCAGTATTCTAACCTTTCAAATTGATAAACCCACTTATCCCAATAGGTTAGTATGAGGCCACTATGTTAGAAGAGGATTTCTTCTATAAAGCACTTGAAAATTGTAGGTCAAGCTTCGTTCCAGTTCTCATGGCTATGAACAGCATTCCTACACATAGAGTGATAGCCTGGGTCACAGAAAACAAACAAATAGAGGGATTCCATTCATTCATGAACTTTCATCCCAGGATTGGCTCACACACTCGCATACATACACACAGTCATATTACAAGAGCACACCTGATCCCAGTATAACTCACCTAGTTTCATAACTTCTCACACTGAGTTTCTGGTCATTTCACTTATAAAAGTCTTTGTAACATATATTTAAGTATATTGTATTATTCTATCAGACTTAGAAGAACTGTTCTCACATACTTTTCTGTACAATTTTTATATTCCTGTTTTTATTCTCTCTTTCTCTCTCCAGATATGAGAGTCCATATTGCCTAATTCCAAGTACTCATTTTTCTATGGATGTAGACCATTGGTTTTAAGAAATTAATAAAGTACTGTTAGAGACTTTTTTAAGGTCACTTCACCAGGTCAGGGTAAAGTTCAAGTGTTTGTTTGATTGCTGGCAGGAGTGACAGAAGTCTTGGTCGCACAGAGACTTAGCATTATCTGACATTATCACACTTCTTAGATGTCTTCAGTCATGATATATGTACTTGACATGTAATATGATACATATATTAAGACTAACAAAGTCAAGAAGTGTGTATGTCTGGTACCTAGTAGCATAAAGTAAGTCTCAAGTTGTTTGACTCTAACCTAACAAAGATGTCAGTTTAACCACAGCGCTCAATGCTCTTGCTAGCTGTGGACATGTGCATTAGCTGAACATGGTAGTCAGTATCAAGAATCAAGTCCGAAATGCAGCCCACCATGCCGCTCGTATACTTCCTCAGAGTTGCACGCTCAATGTCAGCCATTCCACCTAGAAATGAAGAAAAAATATCAATTACATAGAAGAACTAAATTTATGTACTATGAAGAATTACACCTACAATGAATGGATGTTGACAAAAGCGTTGAGAAAAATTTAAATTTTGTAATAAGCATAGAGAAATAGAACAAAGCTATTGATTTGCAAACAACTTAATACTTAATATCAAGAAGAAGAAAAAAAACATCACCTAAGAAGCAGAAATAAGACTCCAGTACAAAAGTACAAAAGCACTAAAGGATAAGCACTCTCCTATTCAAACAAAATTAATTGATATTGTCTATCAAGAAGAAAAGATAAACAATAAAAATTACCTCTCAGGAGGGTACTAGGATACACAAGCTTAAGACAATGTCAAGTACTAATACCAAACAGAGAAATCTGCAAATTATCATAAATATGGACTATATTTGAATTATTGACAGATGATTGTGAAATAACGAAATATTGAAAATGGACATGGTAATTTGAAAAATTAAGAGACCATACACAAAAAGAAGAATGAGATACTCTAGAAAAAGATGGCACAATTGTTGATAAATACTGTTACAGAATAAGTCTCAGACTTAAAATGTTTCTCTCTCATGTCTTAAATTGAATGAATACACACAAGTTTTTGAAATAATGAAAAACCTGAGCAGACTTGTTAACACTATCACTCGTGTTATTAGAGACAGTCAAACAGAAGGTTCTTTCCTGGTAAAGAAAGGAATATTTCCCTTCCATAAATATATACTATGCTTCTATTCCTCTAACAGTATCTGACAAGGGAATGATAAACTTATTATATCTGCTGCTCAGTTATGAACTATGTCACAATACCTTGAAGTGAAATCACTGATGCTTTTTCAACAGATTCAAAAATGTGAGCACTAGTATATGGAATGGTGTTCTTACATACTTGTTCAAAATAATATATTTTCTGAGAGTGTTTTATTATTTCAAATGTTTTTTAACCAGTGTTCATGCATTTCTCTTTGTTAATGTGCAATAACAAATATTAGAAGATGAACTTATAATTAGAATAGTTCCTCTGGAATTGGATGTTGAAGAAAGAAGGGATGGAGAGTTTGTTGAAAGTGATAGTAAATTTAGTGAATTGAATTGAAGAATCTGATCATCAAACTGATTTAGAAAAGGAAGATAGTGAAAATAATGATGAGGGAGTACATTATAATAATAATAATGTCTACATTAGAAGCGAGAAAATGTCAGAATTGAGGACAAATTTGGGTGCCAAAATTTCCAAAATTAGAAACAAAAATGTAATAAATGTACTTCCTGGACCAAAAATTATTAATGATGTGAAGTAAAAAAAAGAACCATTGATGAGTGTAATCACTGTTTCAATGACTCACATAGTTCTGTTTTATAGAAACATTGAAATTTCAGAATGAAAATTCAGAAAGGGGAAAAAAAAAAAAAATCTTTTTCTTGGAAGATGGATTGCAAAGAATAATTTTAAGCTGAAATAATGGATTTATTTGTTTTTTATTTGATTCAAACTTAAAAGACATGTCACACAAATGTTGTAATAGAATTGAGGGCAACATGGAATAAGTCTTCAAATTTTGTGGCGAGTCATGAGCTACAAGAAGGTTTTGTTTCTGCTGAAAAATTTGTGTTTTGATGATAAAGATACGTGAGAAGAAAGAAGAAAAGTGCTTGCTGTATTTAAAGATACTTTTGATGATTTTGTAAAAATCTGTCAAAACTGCAATTCATTGAGTGAATTTGTTTCTATTGATGAAATGCTAATAGCTTTTAGGGGTTGCAGTTCCTGAATTCAATATATCCTTAGTAAGCCTGCCAAATATGGTATAAAAATGGTTTGCAGTGTGTGGTGCAAAGACTTTTGTATATCAAAACTGGAAGTGTATGTGGGAAAACACTCAACAGGACTGATTTAAATAAGTACAACAATAACGGAAATAGTCAAGAGACATGTAAAACATATTGAAACAATCAACAGAAACATGACAATCTGATAACTGCTGCAGTAGTTTACCACTAGCACAGTTTTTTATTGAAAAATATATTACAACTCTGGGATCGCAAAAAAAAAAAAAAAAAAAAAAAAAAAAAAAAAAAAAAAAAATCGTTTGCTTTGTATGAATTCTATTACTAGCGTCACAAAGCAGAACTAATACAAAAACTTGTGTGGCCATTGGAAGCCAAAGCCAATGTGTGCAGGAGATAAGCACACCTGACAGGGACACTACACATAAAATTATATAATAAATGTTTGAATGTGGACTTTTATTAAACTTAGTTTTAATTAATTTACATGACTTGCCTATGTTTTATAGTCTATTAGGGTTCTGAGTTTTGAAAAATACATTTCCATCAATCAATAGAGCTGCAATCCTCAGTTTGTTGGGACACCAGCCACCGCTGGAATTAACTATATTTGTATATCCCAACTGACTAGTGAAATTACTCTAGAGGAGATTTTATTCCCAGATTTGAAATTACTTGTATAAATAAAGATAAACAAAATTTTCTTTGATAAAAATAAAACTTGTAACATTCATCTAAAAAGGAAAATATTCCATTGAAACATTTTTTATTAAAAAATGAAATATTTTCCAAAATATGACATGAAATCATAAAAGAAAACCTTAGTTATATTCTTCGATTCAAATATATTAATATATAAATCATATTATAAATTCGTAATTTCTTCATAACAAATTTTTTTATTAAGATAGCAGTTTTTCTGTTCTCAGAAATTATCAAAACAAAATTACATTCTCGGCTGCATTGGAATATAATACATAGCTCATAATTTTGTTGGGAGCTGACCTTCAATGCATCAATTTTGAGAGGAAAGTGTATATCAAGACTTCATAGAATCAGTTTACACTGAAACAAAATGGTATCAATTTTGAATGTGGTAATTAGATTCTTACTTTTTTAGACAATCATTTAAACAAACATTATCATAAATTTATCATTATTTATTGTCTTATTATCAAACAGATAACTATGTATTGGGAGCCTGGGTTTACTCCCATCTTCAGGTTTACAAAATTCTGGAGTTTAATGTACGGATAATGTTTTACTGGATTGTTTACTTTACTTTTAGAGGATGTTGTATGACATGTTGGAGCTTTCAACAACTGCATGCTATTAGACATTTAGTGGAATGAGCAGTGAATTATCATTAAATTGGGAATTTTAAGTATATGGAAGAAATAAGAAATATTATATATTCACATTTCATAGACAATCAAAACATTAGGTTAAATTTATTTCAGTAGAATCTAGGCTATTTACATAGAATGATGCCAACACTTTGACCATCACATAGTTTCTGAGGTCTAAAACATGTTTCTGGCACCTTATTGATTTTTGAATTTGCTCGTGAGTACTTTATTACTTTAATTGGTAAACACAAATAAAGCAAATTTAAACTTTCCTACTTTCCCTACTGAAGTAAATTTCCAGAATGGATTTGATACGATACATTAGTATTACATCATCTTTATATAATCATTGCATTACACACAACATACACAAACAAAACAAAAAGAAAAAACACAACAAATAATACATCACACTTCATTAATGGACATACATAGCAAACTGTGTTGACACGTCATTATGTCCTGGAGTAATTTACAAGCAAATTATGAAGGTATTGCATTTAATTACAGACAAAACAATTTATTATTTTGTATTATTAAAAACTTTTCATGACAAGACATTTCTGTCTTACTTTTCAAAAAGTAATTTTTAAAAATAAAATGTTTTAATTTCCACAAGCTTGAAACTGAATATAATTTTAAAACAGCCATAGAGATACTTAGTTGCCATTAAGTTAGTTGCCAGTTAAGAGTGTTTTGAACTCGCAGTTGTTAGGTATTTGAAGAGACATCAATTTCAAACATTTCTTAACATTTAGTGTCTCCACACAAACGCTAGTGCTATCACATAAGCTACATACACATTAACACACAATCACACATGCACACATACACACACAAAGAGATCTTCATTAATTTCAATTTACGGAGCTGTGTTGTGTGGAAGCGGATCAAAAACTCACCCAAGTAAAGTCCTGTGTGCGTATTTAGCTGACGTAGATTACCCGGTGCTCGCTGGCTTACCGGAGGGCTGCTGTCTACAGTTAGAGAACCTTCTTGTTCATACCTGCACACCAAAATAGAAACAAATAAATGCATAGTTTAATTTGAATGGGAAGGACAAAATTTCATGTCATTGGAGACTTGTCACATAGACGTGGAGGTATCTAGAATTTGTTGGAGAAGAATGTGGTATTATTGTGCAAAAACACAAAAAGAAAATCTTTCTAGGGTCATCCCAGAAAAGAGTCACAATCTGGTAAATTGTACTCAAAACAGAAGTAATTGATTTAATTCAATAGGCCATTGAAAGAAGTTCGCAAACTAAAGAATGAAGAAGAGAATGTAGCAATATCTTTTTTAAGAGGATGGTAACAATGTGAAAAATGTGGATTATAATTGATAATAAAAATATAATAAAACTTCAAACTATCTGTAGACCATCACTTCTACGTTTGCCTTAGATTAAATTCAGATCTCAACTTAATGCAGCCGTAAGTGTAACCAATTACACATAATGGTTTTAAATTAAGACAAATAAATATTCATTTATGTCGCAATACTTTTCTTAGAGAAACAACTAGAAATAATTACAAATACATAAGTATTATAATGAAAATTTTTTCTAAATAATCTTAAATATGGAAGAAAACTATTGTTATGCTATTAACTTGTATATCTACAAAATAATTTACGAGTCCAATAGTATTAAATGTATTTGTGAACATTCATTGTCCACATCCACAAAACTGATACTGAATCTTTCATAGTTTCAAATATCCACTAAACACTCACGTGCTCTAAATAATGTATATGCATTTGTCTTTGCTGAGCTTGTGATACTAAAATAAATTTGCATGTTTGAGTATTTAATACAACACTTACTATCCTAATGTCTTCATGTCTCCTGCTTACCTTCATAATCTGTACATTTCTTCATTTCTTCCTATTCATCAATTCATTATTTCATATTGATCCCTGTTCCTTCCTGCTTATCGTTCATTCACAGCATATTTAAAATTGCAAAAAAGAGCACATGACTAGCTAATGGTGAAACAACAGCAAATTTGAATTACTCATGTTACTGGCAACTGATACAAAAAATTATTATATTGTACTTTCTATCAGACTAATACTATAGTTGTTTAGGAACTTGTGAAGGACATATTCACAAAACAACTGAACAATTTCCAAAATTCTAAAGTTTCTACTGACAATTTAACCTATGTCATATTCTAAAGCAAACGTTGCTCTATTTATGAGGGGGGGAATAAATAGTGAACAGTGAACAGTGAACAGTCAACAGTCAACAGTCAACAGTCAACAGTCAACAGTCAACAGTCAACAGTCAACAGTCAACAGTGCCAACAGTCACAAGTCAACAGTTACAGTCAACAGTCCAACAGTCAACAGTAACAGTCAAAGTCAACAGTCCAAAGTCAACAGTCAACAGTCACAGTAACAGTCAACGTCACAGTCAACAGTCAGACGTCACCAGTCCAACAGTAAACAGTCACAGTCACGTCAACAGTCAACAGCAACAGTCCACAGTCAACAGTAACAGTCACAGTCAACAGTCACAGTCAATCAACAGTCAACAGTCAACAGTAACAGTCAACAGTCACCAGTCAACAGTCAACAGTCACAGTCAAAGTCACGTCAACAGTCAAGCAGTCCACAGTCAAAGTCACAGTCAACAGTCAATACAGTCAACAGTCAACCAGCAACACTCAGTCAAGCAACCAGTGATCCAAATGGCAACAGTCACAGTCAAACAGTCAACAGTCAACAGTCACAGTCAACACTGTCAACAGTATCAAACAGCAACCATGCAGCGTAACACGTAACATTGTCACATCAAAAGTACGTTCAGACACACAGTCACAGCTTCGACAGAGCGATGAGTCAACAGGTCAACCCTAACGTCCAGGTACACGTCCAAAAGGTCAACATTCAACGGGTCAACAAAACATGTCAAACCAGTCAACAGTAACAGTCAAAACGGATAATAAATAATTAATAAATTGAAGCAGACTTTTAATGTATTTTTTAGTTTCATCATTTTAACATAATTTACGTGAACCTACTCAGACATTTTCAAAAACTATAGGTCTCAAATTGGAAGCTCTGAGCAAGTGCGAAGCAAAGGAAAGAAGAGAGAAAGAGTGAGAAAGAGAGAGAGAGCGAAGAGAGAAGAGAACGAGAGATAGAGAAAAGAGAAGAGAGAGAAGAAGAGAGAAAAGAGAGAGAGAGGGAGAAGAGAAAGAGAGAGAGAAGAGAAGAAGAGAGAGAAGAAAGAGAAAGAAGAGAGAGAAGAGAGAGGGAGAAGAGAGAGAAGAAGAGAGAGAAGAGAGAGAGGAAGAGAAAGAAGAGAGAGAAAGGAGAGAAGAGAGAGAAGAGAGGAGAGAAAAGAGATGAGAAGAATAAGCAGATGAAGAAAGAGAGAGAGAGAGGAGAGAGAAGAAAAAGAGAGAGAGAGAAGAGAGAGGAGAGAAAGAGAGAGAGAGAAGAAGGGAGAAAAGAGAGAGACGAAAGAGAGAGAAGAGAAAGAGGAGAGAGAGAGAGCAGAGAGAGAGAGAGAGAGCTGAGAGATGAAGAGGAGAGAGATGACGAGAGAGAGAAAGAGATAGAGAACAGGGAGAGACGAAGAGAGAGAAGAAGAGAGAGAAAAGAGACGAGAGAGAGGAGAGAAGCAGAGAGAGAAGAGAGAGGAGAGAAGAAGAGAGAGAGGAAAGAGGAAAAGAGAGAGAGAAGGAAAGAGAGAAAAGAGAGGAAAGAGAGAGAGAAGAGCGAGAGAGAAAGAGAGAGAGAAAGAGAGAGAGAGAAGAGTAGAGGAAAGAGAGAGAGAAGAGAGAGAGAAGAGAAGAGAGAAAGAGAGAGGAGAGAAAGAAAGAGAGAGGAAAGAGAGGAGAGAAAGAGAGGAAAGAGAGAGAGAGGAGAGGAGGAGAGAGAGAGAGAGAGAGAGAGAGAGAGAGAGAGACCTGTGTGAGAAACGTTTGAAAATGCCTGGGGGCGTCGTTTAAAATACCCGGAAAAATGAATACCCGACTCAAATTCAAGGGGCCAGATCGATCGAGGATATCAATTTTGATGAAAATCCCGTGCTCGGTTTGGGCGCTAGTATCACAAACTACAAACGGACGGAGAAACGGACCGGGTGGACAGATGGAAATTTTGCTGCAACGTGTTCAGTATCAAGAACCCAGAAAACATGTATTTTGACGAAACTAATATGTATTCGAGAAAGTACTACAGAAAACAGCTACAAAACTCGACATTTTCGGTATAAGGGTCCCTAAAAGTAAGTTTTTATGTCGAAAACTCAGCACTTCTTGCTACAACATTGCAATATTTTGTCCGCCCTTTGTAGAAATATACCAGGAAATGAAAACGATGGAGTTTATTGCAAAAATTATGTAAATATATTTGTAACTATATAATATTTGAGAGTCTCTTCAGAAGTTGTGATGGGAACACCTTAAGTGCCCTTACGTTAGGGTAGATATTAGCACGAAAGAAAAGTACGCTCTACCCTAACTACTTACAACCTTTAAATTAATAAATAATTCTGCTTTTAAGTTGGAGTTCATGACACGTATGTCATATCATTGAAGTTTTGATCGAGATTATTTATTAGAGGGAGGCACAACTAATACGAGTTAAAAATGTTCCCACAGCAACATCTAAAGAGACTTTCTGAAATGTCTCTCGTAGCGATTCATCAAAGGGTTTTGGAAGCAAGAGGGTACGTCAGAAGAAGTGGCCGTTGTGATGTGCTCGTAAAGCGTTCTATTTATTTATGCTTGACTGAATAAAGAGCAAATCAATACACTGTGCTTCAAAGGAAACAAGCACATCCAAATCTAAGCATCGTGGTAATACAAAGAGAAACAAAAAAATCAAATATGCTCAAGGGTGTGATTATAAAAAAAGTAAAGACAATGAAGGAAGAACAAGCATTTTCGAGCTTCGATGCAAAAGTTGAAGGCACTGTGAAATTGAGAAAAGACGGGCTTTCATAACGGTAACTAATAATGCCACAAAGACAACTTAAAACATGTCTTCAAAATAAACATAAGGAAAAAAAGCAAAAATCAAAGTACCTATCTGTATTAAGAATACCCGTTATAGACATAAATTGTAGGAGTATTACACAACCCCCGACCACGTGAAGGGGTCTTTAGACGGTTTAGGTTTTTAGGTGGTTTAGTTAGATCTGCAATTTCTCATACCTGATGTTACGACAGAAGTCTCATAATCAGTGCGTTACTGCTTACGACACTGACGACGTCATGCGACGAGGGAGGATAAGTCAACACAAATTCCTATCTGCTATGTCACATATCTGCTCTGATCTGCCATTCACGCTTGCCATTTCACGTAGTTGGTTCTTCCAGGTCCCTAGATTCCACATACTCGAGAGTAGATTTTTCGCTGTTGCAGAACCCTAATTTCCACACACTCGATAGCAGAATTTGTGGGGCTGCAGGCTACAGTTTACTTTAAACATTTAAAGCAACAGAATTTTTAAAAATATTTTAATTTTCCAGTGACAGTTTTAAATACAATTTGAGCATGATTTAGACCTCTATAGTGGATCATCATGAAATTAAAAATGGTATAGTTTTTTAGTTTTTTAGAGTACGATAAAAAAATAATTTTGGAACACGAAATTAAAATAGAATAAGTAAAAGTTATAAATAATTAAAATATTAATTTATTTTTATTTTTAATTTAGTAAAAATTGTAATTGTGAATCGGCTTTTGAAGAAGGGTCAGATACCGTCAGCTCGTTCAGTTGGTGAGTTCCTAGTAACTAACCATAAAGACTTTGTTATGCTGCTTCATATTTCATTACATTTGCTGACCTTTTCCCTTGATTTGACGTGTGTTATCAGAATTATACATGTACGTAGTACAGGAATTTAATGATGACATTTTTTTCTAGAGTTTTTATCCAGCCAATAGCCGGTAACCCTTTACGTCTTGATGGGATGCACTAGACATCAACGCAGTTGCGGGTTCCTCTGATCTGGGGTCGGCAAAACACGAGACCCTCCGCGACAACACATACGAGTACATGAGAGACAAGAGAGAAACAATCATGCCCAAGGCCGGACTCGTATCCGCGCCCCTTCGGATGGAAGTGCTGAGTCCGTACACGCTCCTGGCCACCTCAGCCGAGGTCGGTAATGATGAGGTACAAGTCGGAATAGATGGAATGTTTTTTTTATAATTATACCAGTGCCCAAACCGTGGTCATGCTTGAAATGGATATATGAACTTGATGACCAGTGGATTGTGAAGATATATAAATGATGGAACAATGGTAGAATGGTGAAACGAGAGGCAAGGGAGACGGAACAACCTCGGTGAACCCTCTTTGTCTATCACAAATTCCAAATGGATCGACCAGCACTGAAACCCTAGTCCCTGTGGTGCAAGGCGAGGGCTCTGACTAACACCACGAACCACGAACGCCTCTATATGAAAGGGGTAGAAGCACCCTCGTATAACATTGTATATTCTCTGGAATAGAAATTCCGAAGCATGATATCGAGTTTTCCAGAGACTGTCGCAATGCAACTCCGCAACACTTCTCTCCGACTCTGTCCCCGCACAGATCGCCTTGCACGGCCACAGAGAGCAGGACACAGACGCAACTCGCGTACGGCTGTATGAAAATTTAAAAGAAAAAAATTGCGTTGTCGCCGCGCGTCTCTTTTAACCCTTGTTGGTCGTTGAGCGTTTTGCCTGGCGTACTCCTCCATTACTGAGTAAATACTATCATTACTGAATAATTACTACATTTGTCAAGTCTCGTCACGTCGCAGTCAGTCAGTGCCTTTTATCCTTTCGGCCAGGGGGTCGACGCCGTTAGATCCGGGGTTCCTAGCCGGTCACCTAACTACGAACCCGCGAGTCTCGAATTCCCTTAACCTCCGTGACTTCAATGTACCGTAGTAAACAAATTCGGCTAGAGACGTCGCAGATACGAATTAAGACGCCGACTAAGATACGAATAAAATAAGAAGGCAGTGGACAGAGTAGGGGGAACGTATTGTCGTGTACCATGCGCTCTATTACATTTCCATATAGTAGCAATCACGTAGTGAGGTATGACGAACTATTCTTCGATTAAAACAGTAAGTCATTTGAAGGTCACGAGCTGAAAAGAGACGGGGTAATCATTTAATCGAAAGCTTTAATACCAAAAATTGAAGTCGTAACGAAGCTCGCGATTGGATGACAGAGTGACTCTTCTGACAGCTAGTGACTTTGAAAGGACTTACTATTTTAATCGAAGTATCGCAACCACGAGTGAGTGAGTATTTAGTATTACCGGGCGCATCAGCTACTTATTATTAGTTCCGTGAGAGTAGCGCATATTCTAACCGGCAAATGGTGGTTTCCTTCCTCCGCTGAACGTGGGATCCGGTCTCGACCTATACGGCGTCTTGTGGTTTCGCCTCCAGGGATCTCTCGCAGAGCGACACCGCTCGACTTTTACAGCTCTCGATTGGTATTTTGAGCGGAACGTGCAAATGTATGTGTTGGGTGTAAGGGGAGAGTGGACAAGGGTAAGGAAGGGAAGATTGCAAGCGATCCGTCGCCCGTTTCTTACTGTACTGCTCGTTTCTTAGCTAATTCCCCAAAATTGATCGGAGAAACCAAAGAAAACTATCAATACGAGCAGCTGGCCGCTAGATTCTCCCTTATACAGCTTCTGAATTCGACCTAGTTATATTCTAGCGTGTCGAAAATCCGTGTAGCCGGGACTTGAACGATCTTCCCAGTCAGAGGAACGGACCTCTTAGCAAAGACAACAGAACAACTGTTGTTCTCACTGAACCATCATTACCGGTAGATACCACATCACATTATGAGATTGACATTAACATAAACATTTATAGCACACACTTCTCATAATTGTTGTTCACGCAACTTATTTTATCACAATTAATCACACTCTCAACACTTCAAACGTCGCTCAACTTATGAACTGCGACACTCGTGTCATGTTTTTTTTAATTTTATAATTTGTGGTGACAACATATGACGATGCTTCTGATTTGCTATTGCTTAGATTACGGTACTATATTTTTCCCCAATTAGCATTGCATGTTGTGAAATTGTCCATTGTCCAGATCTTTATTTATCACAGTCGTCTAATAGACATGCAAAATAATTTATTTTATCTGTAGTGTATCCTCGCCGTTACCCCTGCCCTGCCAAGTCTGCCCAGTCCCTCCCGATTAAGTCCCGCCCTGCAGTGTTTACCACGATTATCGTTGTTACAACCATCGATGCTGCAGGCAGCTGTAAGCAAATGCATTATTGCTTACTCCCGGCAAACTTCCAATAACAATTTTGAACTTCAAGTACTCAAAGCCTAATAATGCTACTGGAATGAATTAAAATGGATTTAGTAGTATATTTTATTAGCTTTCTTAAACGTTCAGCTAACTTTAGTGGATTTCCTTACCGTAGTCGAGATATTCGCGGAAAACAGATTGCAATCATGAATTTTGATGTAAGGGATAAGAAATGCGAATGAGGGATTTTTTAACAAAATCTCATGCAGAGAGTGATTTTTCGATTTCGACGGACAGACGGATTTTCCGCAGCAATATATAACTTTCCCTATACTACGTATATTCCATATATACGTATGTATACGGGAAAGTAAAAGGCTGTTATTTTGAAATAAACAACTCACGAGCTAATGATGGACAGTTCTGATGAAGATATATTTATCGCCGTGCCTAATGTATAATTATATTTTATTCACTTTGTTTTAGTAAAAGTACAAAATGGTCGATTTTTCTGTGGTTGATATATCTACGTTGCGTCCGTATATCTATGGTTGCATCATTAAATTTCTTCCTAAGGTGTCGCCTGATGCACCTGCAAGAGTGGCTCAAAATGTATCTGGATACGTGTGAATGTTACGCAGGTTACAGAATTTGGAAGATATTTTGATAACCAAATATGAATCACTTTACAACGTCACATATATTGGAAGTTGTTGTCAGTGGTCACCTAATTTAATATATTTGCATCTACCTTTGTCGGTGCAAGGTTTTACTCTTTTAAAACTATTATATCTCTAATGCACGCTCTAATCAAATGTTTTAGCCAAGCGTGTACATTTGTATCCTGTATTTCGAGCATATATTCTAGCGTAAATTTAGCCACACCGCTTCTCGCAATGTCGCGCAACCATCACACCACTTTTCAAAGACATGTTTAAGTGGCCAATTTGCCCAATATAATAAGTATTAACTACTCTCTCAGTAATTACTAACTGAAACAGCCTCTCTCATACTTTCTTTACTTCTAAAACAATGCAATTTATAATAATTATAAATTAACAACTGTTTAACTACACTGTCACTGGCATAGACGGGAAAAACCCGCGAACAATGTTCACTTTTCCAAGCCGCTAACGGTCTACCTCAGTCGAGATACAATTTTTGTGAGCGATGGACGTGACTGTGCCTGTCTCTTGGCAACGCATTACTTTTAATATGTGTGTCTATGACACTGGCATCGTGTTAATATGCTTTTCCATGAACCGCTCTGTGTGTTTAAAATCCTAACTGTCTTAAAACACTATTCAGTTGAGCTACAGATTTTGTGAGAGAAACATGTCTGTCTCACTCTTGCTCACTCATTCTTTTCTGTGTGTGTGTGTGTGTGTGTATGTCTGTGTGTGTCTGTGTGTGTGTCTGTGTGTGTGTCTGTGTGTGTGTCTGTGTGTGTGTCCCTGTGTGTGTGTGTGTCTGTGTGTGTGTGTCTGTGTGTGTGTGTCTGTGTGTGTGTGAGTGTGTAAGTGTGTATGTCGTTATATGTAATTTCCTTCACTGAACTGTTCATCCTTCGGCAATATACATGTAACCTGAAAACTCCATATATTTTAATGTGATTATTGAGCTATGAACATATAAGTGATATAGAACTGTAAATTGTGTCATATTTAAAAAAAATATGTAACTTCTTGACAAGTTTGGGTTTCCAGGTCACGTAAGTGAAATGCTAACTACTAGTTCACGCTAAAATCTGTGTTGCTTCGCGACAAACTCACGTCTTCCGATAATCATTGGGGTTCGATGATAATCATGTGCTCTGTGTCTAACGTAGTCTCCAGCTAATGGTTCGGTGGTGTAACAACTCTGCTGTCCTGCAATATAGCCCAACTCCAATGCCGGGCGTCTACACGGAGCTCATCCAGTACGTCTTGATATCAACCAGTGTACCTTCTTTGTGAGTTTTAGCACCAGTTATTCTCAACCCTCAGTTAAGCTATCAAAAGCATCTAGCTAATTTAAATGTTGTGCTTTCTCCCTTCATTATTAAGAAAATATATAACTGCCGTTTTAGTTATATTAACTCAAACAATATGCGCTTTCTTGCAAGAATAATCAACAATCATTTAATCATGCGTTGATCGATCCTCTTACACTTTTAAAGGATTATTTTACTTTGATTACATTTGAGTATAACAAATATATTTTTAAATAAATCTCCCTCCATGATAGGTCCTGATACGAGATAAGTCCGTTTCAGGTCAATTAAAGCGCCCGTCTCGCGAGATAAAAACCGTGGTCCCTCGAACGTAAATCTGAACCGAGTTGTCAAGGTGTGTGGCGAAGCAAGTTACCTCATCATCTACAGTCCACTGTTTTGCACCAAATCGCTCCTCTAACCTTTGTTTGAAAACTTTTCGTCTACATAAAATGAAATAAATATCACACATGTCAACAGTATTTCAACTTTTCTGTCCTTAGAACTAACCCGGTATTTTTCCGTTTCAGTGTAAAATAAATGAAAATGTGCGGTCATACAATCCCGAGTTCATACCTCCAAAACTTTGTTTTTGTGGTCAGGACACGCAAATAACTTCTTTCCAGCTTTTTAGTCAAAAGCACAGAAAATTGTCCTTAAGCTTTGTACGACCGCAAACGAGTGTTTTTGAGTAAAATGTATTCGCATTGCTCCAATTGCATTTTTATTTGCTACCGCTAATTTCAAAATACAAAGTTAAAAATATCTGCAGTTCGCAATGGCAATACTTTAGTACTCATTAGATTTCAAGTAATTAATTTTTGTGAAACTAAAACATACATTTTTCTTGCTCTCTCGTTGCTTCTGTAATTGCTTGAAATTCCATACGGGTAATTTTACATCCCCGGGACAAGATAGACTATTCAGGCAATGGCACTAATGTGTAATTCATGAGAATAGCGCAGGGTTGGGGCTTCGGCGAAAGCGTTAAGCACAAATGAACGCGGCCGCGAGGCGAGTTGCATAACCGGGAGGCGCAGTGCCAAACCGGGTTTCGCGAAGAGCTCTGTCAGCTCCGGCGCCTGGCGACGCGCCGGAGGGCTTTCCGGCCGGCGCTCACTCGATGCGGTTGCAGGCACAGCCAATTGAATGCACAAAGAAGCCGCTTTTAAATAATTTTGATCTTCTTGCGCAGTGACGTCGAAGCGGACTGTGTAAAGGGGAACCTCTTTTATACTGCGCGTCTTTCACTTATGAAAAAGTAAAGGGTTCAAGGGCTTATGCGATAGAATGCAGTTTTAAGCAGCGATACAAATTTCTGAAAAAAGAACTCGATAATACGATTCATTAATTTTTGAGACATGTAATGTTTGATTTTGGAGGTTGGGGAGGAATATTTGTGAAAGAATATTTTGCCACAGGTGTTTCTCGTCGAGTTCTGAGATGAGATTAAAAATGAATATGCAATGATGTGGACTGTTTCACATTATTACATAGAAAATGTTGTTATTATCTACATAAAACAAGACCTAAAACCATTTTATTGAAAAATATATTGACATATTTATATATCCATGAATTATAAGTATCAAAAATGTAATAAAATTTTTTTGAATAACTCGTATCATCAAAGCAAAATTTTACGTCGTGACTACGTTAAATAAATAGTGCAAATATAAAAAAGTAAGTCAGTTATATTTTAAATGGGTAGTTTATAAAAGTCGATAGCGTGGGGATGCATCAAGAAAGTAGACAGTGAAATGAGCATTGTTATTTTGGAGGTTCAGAATAAATTTTTTAAATAGTAATTAATCCGTGATCTGGCTCAAGAAGCTCCAGCGACATTCTCATCTTAACAGATCGTCGTAACACACAGGTCAAAGTTTTCTCTGTCCTTGGAACCAAACCTGTATTTTTTGTATTTTGTTGAAAATAAAGTAAAATGTACTTTGTGATGTGTGAAACATTGCTTTGTGTTTAGAGCACGCAAAAAATGAATTTGAAATTTCTAAAAAAATGAATTTTCAAAACTTTTGATTATTTGAATGTAAAATAACAAATAATGACTCATTTGGAAGAAAACTTAATTCTCTCTAAGTAATATTGCGAGGAAACTGCTGTAAACACAATTGAACGAGTTCTTAGAGTTCAAAGTTTGTAGAGAAAGTTTAGGCAATCGTTATTCAATTTTTGCTAGCAAAATCTTCAAAAGTAATTTGAATACGTAGAAAGGGTCAATAAAACAGTAATAAAGTAAAAATTCAACAGTAAATTTTGTTCGTTTTCAAAATTAATACCGAGAATTGTTGGTCAGGGGACTTTTAATACTTATGTTTACAGTGGCTACAGTTACAGTTTTATATTATTTCACTCGTAAGTTGTGGAGAATAAAATTTATTTTTCAATGAGTTATTATTTATTACTTTATCTTTCATTAATAAAAAATTACATAATTTGAAAGTTACAAACAGCTCCATTTTTTGTTTTGCGCGACCTAACCACAAAAACAAGGTTTCGGGAGAATGACCGAACAAAATATAGTGGACAGGTCACAAGAACAATACCCCCATCGACGAACGTTATATGTAAAGTTATTTGGCATAAAAGCTTGTGTCAGTGTTGAGAGATACAATAACAATATTATTTGTATTATTATCTATATTTGTAGAAACGATACTATTTTACGTGAGCATCTCATTATAAAACAGCAACTCCCAATTCAAATAAAAGCTTCGTTTGTACTGTTGTACATGTTGAACAAATGAATTGTTGGACATTTTGAAAGGACACGGATTGATAGCCAAAATTGGCTTCATTCTTGATGATAAAACTATGTCCTATTTTGTATTGTTGTTCGTGATGGTACCATTTTATTATCACTTCGCAAACTATTTATATTTGATTGTAGCTAAAGAGCCGGAGTCGGATATCTGACTACGACGGAAGAAAAAAATACGCCCTTACGAACTGTTACGAGTACCTGGTAACCCGCTAGCGTTCGTCCTCAAGAACAGGTTAAAATTGATATTTCAATTTTTAGCTCACCTTCTGACTATTTGAGTTTCTTTCAGAGGGAGACCATCGAAAAGGGTGGAATGAATGTGATAACAGTGGTAAATTGTGTCATACTTGTGTATTGCATTCAAAATCCAAGAAATCTATTAAACGTTACAAAATATTCAAAACCAGATATAATATGTTTTTAACTTTATAAACTGCACCCAACAGTTAACGAATGAAAGTGTAAATGCGATAGTCTCAGGGCTGTCAGACATATGTATTAACTTAGATGAACCGTGCACTGCTGATATGTTGGAATAGGCTCGAAAGTTTTCGCATCGGACCCTTCGTATACTTTTATCACATGCCATTTAATAATATATTATAAGAATAAATATAAACTACAAGTGCTTCACGACTCCATTTTGAGATTTACTTTATCACAAAAGCTTTCGCTAGATTCGGGAACTACATTGCCATGACGATCCACTAGGCAAATGACATTCTGGCAGTTCCCATTATGCAAAGTTCGATCCCTCCCAATGTGTTTTATTATTTTCGTCAAGAGATCGAATTTATGACGTCACAAACATTTTGCCAATAGCGAGATTAGTTTTTCTGGGAAGCTTGAAATAATGTTTACCATTCAAAATCCCCACTGCATGGATAACATGAGGGAACATTGTGTATCGCGAACAAAGGTTAATCTATCTAATAAAAAGCCACAAAGGGAGGGAGGCTGCGTCGTGCAGCAAGTAATCTCGGTTGGTTAGAATACTTTTCATTACTTTCATTTTTATCACTATTATTATAGTCGCATATTACCTAGCCTCTATGGAGGCTACTCGTTTCTTGCCGATGATAAACTTTGCTTGTGTGCAATGTAGTAACCCCAACCTTGATAACAGGAAATGGACCGTACAATACATTTCTTCCAAGTCAAAATATCTCTTGGTCGAGCTGCTTTTCGCATTTCTTTCTTTCTTGTTTAACAACAGAAATATTTTTTGCGTTTATTTTTATTTCAATATTTTAAAACCATTCAATTATAAAAAAATGGTAACACTTTACATTTTCTCAAATGTGAATGTTCAAAGGTAAAATATTCCTCTCTACATTATTATAAAAATAAACAATACACACATGATAGACATGATGCTTTTGTGTTTATATGATCTGGTGATATAGGTATGGATGCACCTGTGTGTTAATGATATTGGCATAAACGCCGTTGTGTGTTGCCATGAACGTTCATGAAGTAAATCTTCTGCTGTCCGCTGTCTATTCCCAGGGGCATGTCGTGTATAATGTCTCCCACGAGGGATTATCTATAAAAAATATATTATCCGATTTGCGACAATTTTGCGAGAGACAAAGGCCTCACATCGTCACTCAGATTGATATAAACGGGATATTATGTTTCAACCACATTGGTGGGGTTAACTGGACTTCAACTATACCCATTCGTTATATCATAAACTCCTAACCTATCCAAAAGTGCAATCTCGTGGTACTACAACAGCAAATAATTTTTAGAATTATATGTATCGGTTGTGGAATATTATAATATACTTCAACCTGCAATATATGAAATGAGTGTATCCAACCCAAAAAATGTCAATGCTGCGATTACAAAATTAGGTTTTCTGTTAGGCAAAACGCCAAACATTTTTTAAACTTTTGCGATTTTGGAAAAAAGAGTTCAATGATGAAACCTGCGACTTTTTAAAATAAACTGTGCTTTATTCGTAATTTGTTTAAAAAATTACATGGGTTTTGAGAAAATATTTTTTTTTTAAATTCCCTTTACTACAAGCAAAATTTATCCGAAAACTACTCGTGTTTTGAAAGAATTGTACATGACGTTATTCAAAGATATGTTATTTGTAACATTTCATTCAGGAAAATTTCATATCATGAATACTGTTGTTTTGCAATTTCGCTTTTTTGCAATTTTCGAAAATACAAAGAGTTACCTGAAATGCCTTTTTAGTTCATATTTTTCTTCTTTCGGATCACCCACTTTGGAGTAAGATAAATCAATTACTTTTTGTGTTTTTTTCTTTTACTTCCAATATTCCTTCATTCTTTCAAATGTTGCCTTTTTTTTCTCTTCTGACATTTTGTCCCTCTTTTAGATTTAGTTTATTCTGAGAACATGAGCTGTTCATCTTGAATTATTTTTCTGAATTGTTCTTTATTTTTAGTTAATTTATTAGTAATTTTTAATTAACTCAAATTTTCTTGGATTAATTTAAACCAATTGCTCTTAGTTTTTCTATTTAAAAAGAATTCAAATATTTTTTTAATTAGTATGTTACTATTCCTTCAGAAGATATGGCCATAGAAACTAATTCTCCTCTTTCGCATTGCATCTGTGTTTTTCAATTTTTTTTACACATCTTTATTGGAACTTAATTTCATTATATTTGTATTTAAAGCGTAGTATTTTCCTTAATATTTTTCTTGTTTTTCTTTCTTTCTTTCCTAAACAATGTAGTTATCATATTATTTAGGGCTAGTCTTTCAGCACGCATATAGTGCCTCTGGGTTTATAACCGTTTTATAATGTTTGATTTTTGAATTCCATCACACTTATTTTTGTTATATGTATCTTTAGTTCGAGTGTTCTACCCTTTCGATTGCCCCAAATGAAAATATCGATTTCAAATACGCCGAGCCTCAAGTTCGGCCAGATCGATCGGGGAATGACATTTTAGGAGAACATTGTGGGAACAGTTTAGATGCTAGTGTTGTCCACAAGTCGGGCAGACGGACGTTTTACCATAAATAAATTATTCAGTATCAAGGACCCACAAAAGGTGGATTCTGACTAAGCAATTTTTTAAAGAAGGTAATGCAAATTAATATTTACCAGCTTTTACGTTTTGGGGAACCCAAAATACGAGCTTTTGTTGTTGAAAATAGTCCGTTTAGTCTGCAGGTTTGATTCTTTATTACGTAAGTACGCAGTAGCCAAGAAAGTAAAGATAATAGTTTATTTTTTATTAGTTCACTTTTTTTCGTAAATAGTTCAAATCTGTGTATGACAAGCTACGGGGAGAAATGTATTCTGTGTCAGAATCCTGCTTTTCTACTTCTGGTATCCGTGCCCTAAGAATATACAAGTTGAATTCTAAATACAGGACGAAATTAGCATTTTAGTCCAGAACTAATAAGAAAATATTCGCTTATGAGTAATAAAATCTCTTTTCAAGGACAAATCAGTTAAAGTTTTGGGCTCTTATCCCTCATCATGATCTTCGTGAAGAAATATACTTCCTGTCGTGACAACATCGAGAACTGAACTGGGGTATTCTAAATAACTACATTTCCCACTGAACTCTACAAGACATGATAGTGAAGTTACATTTATATACAGAAGCAAACCAAGGGGCCATCTCAGCATTCGCTCGAAGGAAACTGGACGAAAAACCTGATCGAGATGGGTATCATTGACCTAGAAGTTGAGGTACTGTGCTGTTCACAGGTTATTTACTATTATACAGTCTAAATAGTAAATAATACATTAAATATCATTGTTAAAATTAAATTACTTTCCTTTTTGATGCTCGGTATAGTGTCCAATTGTATAGAAACAGTTATGCAGCAGAAAATATTTTACTTGAAACGTAAACTTTTCTGTGGAATTTAATCGTTTACATCTGGAAATGTAGTAAAATAATGTACATATATTGTATGTGATTTTTTTTAGAAAGCTGTTTATACTGTCACCAGATGTATATGATTACTACGTCGAGTGTAAGTTATTTTCAACATAAACCACTGATTTGTAAATCAAAATACAAGATAATGGTAAAAGTCCTAGATTACAAGAATCACGTCGGTGGGATTTGCTTATTATTTGTACAATTCGTTTTTGCCATCTAAACGTCTGCGACCTATATGATGTATTCCCCCAAAATATAATGGCATATCTCTCGCAGGAATGAACATTCACGAAATATACACAACGAGCAGTAGGCTCGCGGTTGATCACTAGCTGAAGGCTGAGTGAATTTAAAAGTATTCTGAACGCATAGCCCTATGAACTTAATATTGTGTTGAATTCATTTAAATTCTATTTAAGTTTTTACTGAAGTGAGATACCTAAACATTTTGTTAGTACCTTAACTGTTCAATGCTACTCTGTTGACTTTCAATTGAGTACAGAATTGGTTATTCAAAATAGAAAACTGCATTGAAAACGTTTTCTCTTCCATTTAATATTAATTTGTTATTACGGAAAAGGTTTGAAAATCTGATATTGTAATATTTACGGTTTCTTTATTGCAAAATATATTCGTATTATCCGCAAAGAGAACTGTTCTTCCGTTTCGAATGGTCAACAGCATATCGTTCACATATAGTAGGAAGAGAAAATGGCCTAAAATAGATTATTGTGGGACTTCATGTGCAATTGTCAGCTATTCGGAAACGTGTGTATGTAAAGTCTCATCTGTAAGGTATTTCTACTCTCTGAGATCGTTGTTTAAGGTACAAACAGAACCAATCTACAGCAACCACGGATTCCATACAAAGACAATTTTGAAAATAAAATGTAATGATTAATGACATCAAAAACTTTTGAAAGATCTAAAAAAATATTTCATTGGGTGCTTGGTTTTGATACGTGGATGAAGCGACATCTTTAAGGAAAGAAAATATGGCTATTTCCGTAGATTTTGATTTTCTACCCTCGTTGGCGATCTGAAAACGCTTCGTGTTTACTGAGACAGGTTTCCATTCCTGTGTACAAAAGTCTAATATTTTTAAAAAGACTGACAAAAGAGAAATTGGCCGATAATTCTGAATGTCATTTTTGTTGCCTTTTTTGAAGAGTGGCGTAATCGCAGCAGTTTTGACACTAATAAGAAAGATTATTATGATCTCACTGTAGATACAAATTCCATTTCGTAATTCTTGCCACGTGATCATTTAATATATAGCAAAAGTAATAGTGATATTTATTATCATGGTATTTATTAAATTGTTTGAACGTGTGAAATGTTATGACGGGCACGTCAGGTCGAGTTCGTGGTGGTCCGGGATAGAACTACTACGTACAATATTATGGAAATACTGTCACTGCAGCGCGCAAGGGATCTGAATACTTTCCTGAATGCTTAGTCGGCAATAAGACGTCACTCGCTAAATCGGACGTGACCCAATGCAGTCCTACCCGGAGTGCAGACAGTTCATCAAAACGAAGAATTTATTTAAGCCATGATGTATACAGCTTGAAAACCGACGAGGGACACGAAAAACGCGAAGTGCAATAAAATTAATTAACTTTTGGAGATTTAATTATAATGGTTGTTGTTGAGACTGATTTGCATTACGGCTTTACTTCTTGATTAAAATCGCATACAATATTTTGTTTCATTTCAATAGAACGAAACACATTTTTGATATTAATAATACAATACAATGAAAAAGAAATGCTTGTATTCAAAATTTTAAAGAAATTTCATGATATATTAAATATTCCAGAAAATGTCTTGTCTGAAGACCAAATAAATCAATCACTATATTTTCCCTCACATTCCAACCTTTCTGTAAATTATAAAACTTTTAATTTAAGACATCCCTATTTTTACACATATCTACAAACAGAAACCAGGTCATTTCGCTTCTATTATATAACAAAATCATGTGTGAAAGTCAAAAATCGGTGCAATGGAAATACTTAAAGATTTGAAGAAAATGAAAAACGGAAAGTCTCGCAGATAGTCCAACAGATATATTAAAGCTAGCAGTGTATGCGAATTTGATATTTTCTTAAGCTCTTTAAAATAAAATATTCAAGCGTGTTGTATGGGTATATGACCATTTAGAGGTCTGAACAGACACTGAATGCCATCAAAATCGTGCGCCATAAGATGCGACGATTTCAAAAGTGATCATAACACAGAACCTGACACAGCGCAGCACCTAACAAGTTTGAGAACACACCCGACTAAATTTACGCTACGCTTGGATAAACAGCTTGTAAGTGGTAAAAAGCCACAGTAACTCGGGAAAAGAGGTAGGGGAGAGCCAGGGCTGGCAAAAGGTGAAGCTTTTTTTCTGTACCGGCAACGGCTTGTGGTAGATGTTACGGTGTATATGAGAAACGTAGCGTTACAAAGAAGAATGTTTTTCAAAGGACGGGAAAACTGCCATTTAGAAGAGTTAGTGATCTTCATTTGATATTATGTATTGAAACCGCGGCAAACGCTAATGATATCTTGTGTATGCAAGAACGTTGAAAACTGAATGACGCACGCCGAGGAACTACGTCATGTACATAATTGATTCCAATGTTCTTCCGTTTTCTTCTTTCACTGCGCGAGGCATCGCCATCTGACAGCCGAGCGTGACTACAACGCATCTTCCACCCTCCATTGTCGACACAAGGTCGCCTTCTTAGATCACGCCACCAACGTCACCAACGAGTGAGCCGAAGAGGAAAGAGGACACCGCACACGCCGCGGCCTCCAACGACTACAGAATATGGAGGCGCATCGGAGGAAGAAAGAGCGAGACCGAGTGGAAGAAGAAGAAGAAGAAGAAGAAGAAGAAGAAGAAGAAGAAATGGTCACACCCCTAAACTCCCAGGTCGATGGCACCAACCCTAAAATACAAATGTACCCTTATAGTACGCCTCCCCTATCAATTCCCCTCAAAAAAGGATTTGCCCTAGTAGCTAGAAATGACCTTGAACCAATCCCTCATTATTCAAGAAATGATTTCCCCAGGCAGAAAACTAACCCACTCTAAATCCCCATCAAATTACTTTCAAAATTACTTAAGAGAACGATATGGCGAGTTTCTTAGAATAGGAGGAGGAATCGATGGAAATATGGGGAGAGGGTTTAAAAATATTTTAGAAAATTGCTGAGCAGGCTTTTGTACCAGTAAATTGTTAAAAAGTTAATAGCGATCCCGAATATTATAATGCAAAGATAGGCGATTGAAAGAAAAACTAGGAAGCATTTAAAAACAGACACCGTAGTGAAATCATTATGACCTTTATTTCGAAATTATTCAAAAGTATAGGAAAAGGAAAGAAATGCAAGGAACGTCATTTAAAACATTATTCTTGATGCGGAGGGCAGTAATAATTAGTCCAGTATTTTTTTAATACGTTCGGTAGAAGGAAAGGAATTAAAGACGAGAGTCAGTTGTTTCGTGTAATAATTTCGCCCATAACGGACCACGAGGAAAAAGCGCAGGCCTTTTAACGCATATTTTCAGCTCGGTTTTCAAGCAAAATTCTAACAGTATTCAGATACCAACGCTGGTAGATAGATGAGTTTTCCATATTTGATGTAAATACTTTGAGGAAAGAATAAAATTATGAAGAGAGGAAAATCACGAAGGTCCTGGATGGTATTTCCTACGGAACATCATTTAAATTAGGCGGAGAGGCAATTCTAACCTTATTTAATAGGTTATTTAATGTATCAATAAACAACGCTTGCCGTACCGGAAAGATTGGAAGCTGCTTCTGTAGTACCTATTTTTTAAAAGTGGCGACAGACAATATTAGTAACTATAGGCCCGGTAAGCCTTACATCATTCGTATGCCAAAACTATGGAACATCTAATTTCAAGCTAGGATCAGAAAAGAATGGAGGACAGGGAGTGGCTTTATCAGCCGTCAGCAACGCGTTTCAGAAATGGTGTCTTCATGCGAAAGTCAGCTAGGTCTCCCTTTCTACAGGACCTAGCCGACGTAGTTGATAAGGGAAAAAGGTCGACGCGATATAATAGATTTTTCAAAGCTTTTTGATGTGTGCTTTACACACGATCGTTTTAAATAAATTAATAGATTCGGGTATAGACACGAGAGTGGTAGCGTGGAATAAACGAACTACTCGAAAAAACAGGAAACAGAAAGTTCGAAATCGGTAGCTATATATTTATCAACCTCGAGAGCGTCACGTCAGGAATTCCACAAGGAAGTGTAATCGACCACTCATGTTCTGGCCTTCGTGAATGAATTGCCGACTAATTTAGCTTCAAAATGTACGGACTCTTTGCAGATGACTGCGTAATCTATAGGATTATCACCGGAGAAAGACGAGGATATTTTGCAGCCGAGACTGAGACAAAATTACATATCTGGCAGAAAAAACGGCCATGGAAATAAACGAGTTCCAAAGAGCAAGTCCATCACGTTTTGGTAGGGTCGAAGTTATTAATGAATTTGTGTACAAACTGAACAATAATGTTATACCTCGAGTCAGATCTTGCAAATACTTTAGGAATACAGCTAGATAGTAAATGGAGCTGGGGAAAATCAAGTTTCAATTCGTTGCTAGGGAAAGCCTGGAAGCTTTACATTTTGGTATTGCCAGATACTGAAAAAGAGTACAGTGAAAGTCCAAAGAACTAGCATATACTCATTAGTGCGACTATATTAGAATATGCGCGGTATGTGGGACCCATACAGAATTTTTCAACAAAGAATCTAGAAAAAGTCCAGCGTAGAGCATCAAAATTTACTTCCAGGGTAGCAAGAATAAAGGGATTATGGAGTCACTCGAAAGGAGAAGATTTAAAGTCACGTCTCTATGGCAATGTATAAAGCGTACACAGCCTTCGAGCGTGCAAAGAAATCAAAGTCGATTAGGGAAACCTACATATTTCGGCAGAGCGGATCACAAGCACAAAAATTCAGACAAGAATTCAGAAAACGGACGTTGGGAAATATTCATTCGCGAATCGCACTATTAGGGACTGGAACAGTTTGCCTGTGGACAATCTTTCGCATCCCTTTCCTCAAAGCCTGAGCAAAATTTAAAAATAAATTAGTTTCATTGAATGGGTATGTTATAAATATAATTTTAATAAAATTCAGTGCAATTACCCTATGTCTTCTTTGTAATTAAGTATTATTCTTGTGTTATTTTATTTATTAATTGTTATTATTATTGATTATTAGTATTATTAATGTTATTATTATTATTATTAATATAATGTTATTATTATTATATATTGTTTGTTATTATTTTATATTATTATTATTATTATTATTATTATTATGTGCAGTCTCATTGGTTGCGCTAAGTGCAACTGAGAGAAACGGAGTGATAAGGAAGACATTACAGCTCGCTGTATCGGCAGGGCGGTGAAGTCTCGCGGGTGAAGTGAAGTGTGAGTTGAAGTGGAGTTTTATGGAAAGGTGAACGATGGAATGTTCAGAGATTTGTAACGTTTGTAGAGTTTGTATAGTTGTTAAGTTCTGTAATGTTAAGTCAGTGTATTCTGCCACCAAGTTCTCACACTTAATCGCAGAATTATTAATAAATCTAATCTAATCTAAAAATGCCTTAGCCGTCAAGACAAACAAATACTATTTAAAATCGATCTGGCCTCTCTGCGCTAATGCACTAACCAAAGACCTCATGAAGACCACCAAAACCAAAAGGCTGCAGAATGTATAAGTAAATACTTACTTATTCAGCCATCTACAATAACGGCTCGCCGCAAAATAAGAGAACGACTAGACCAGATACGTACTGGCCCGCGACGTAAGGCTACGAACGTCTCATGCCACTTTAACCACGCAACTTTAACGCAGCCTTGTCCCTGCCTATCGAAGGAAATCCACGGGATTACGACAGGACTAAAATAAAAGACTCGCCGATTAAATAAACCATTACACACTTCCACGAAGTGGAGATGAAGAAACAAGACTACGAGTACAACCTCTAGGAATCTACACGATTAAAATACCACGGAAAGACATCACTGCTACAAAAGCTAAATTACTTTACACTGACTACTACAAGATACGTATAGAAGACTAAAAGACAACTGACCGCGTGCCTCAATGCAAAAACTTCCAAAAACGGTACTATACGAAGACCTACTGCCGACAAATCACAGAATGCACCCACTGCACAAAATGTCCACCTCTGAATCCTGCCAACAACTGCACTCCAATAATCCAAACTTCATTCCAAAATACAACAACCGCCAATAGAACCATCCTGCCTATGATCCTTCATGTCCCTCTGTAATATAAGCTCAACTCCTGGGAGAAAACCAAATTCAAAAAGTAAACTCCATTCAGCTCCCAACAATCTACACATAATCATTCACAAGTATCCTTCTCCAAATCCAAACTTTACCCTACTCCAAGAAATTATACAAACCTGTACACGACTTAAAATAGCTGATCTCTCTAAAACAGTCCTTCAATCTAAAAACAGTTTTTTTCAATATCAAATATCTAGTGGACATCCTCCGAGGCCCAGAGAACACCATTTTCAAAACAATACACACCGGTAGAAAAACTAGTAGAAAACCTCAATCCCCAAATTACTTTCATATCCTGCTTCCCTACCCTTTCCACGTGGAAAGCGCGCGACGGTAACATTCAAAAGCAACCTCTCGTCCCCCCATTCCTTAAGGACTACTTCATCATAATACTACTCCTCCAAGAAATCAAGCTAAAATCCAATATTCCTTTCACCACTTCTACATTTCACACCGTACCGATAGGACCTAATCAAAAAGGGAGGTACGGCTATCCTCGTCCGGAAGTCATTTCCCTGATATAACTACTTCTACCTCCTCTCTCGAATGCTTACCCGAACAAATAGGTACCCAAACAACCCCCAAATCCCGTTACCCACATCTGACTTTTCAACTCTTTTAAATATCTATATCCTTTTATCCTTGCCGGTGACCTAAATAGCAAATCGATCACCTGGGGTGGCAGGACCAACATCACAGACTCGTAACAGAGAACTTAGTCAACAATCTTTCTTACTCCTCTGACCACGTTCCAATCGTCTTCTCCTTCACGTTCACAACTCCTTACGAACTCCTAAACCAACTTCCATTCCAAGGATGGTCTGGAAATCTTACAAACACAACCTTTCCTCGAAAATCTAAACTCTCTCCCTAATCTCATTCACAGAAGACACTGACAAATCCCTCCATTATATCACCCACGATATCAAAAATACCTTCCGAAAAACCATCAGCTATTTCAAACACCTCCATCCAACTTTTTCAACGAATTATAACGACTATAAGATTAAAACACTTTTACGAAGACGTTATTACCAATTCAGTCGTAGCGGAGACAAAACACAACTTCAACAGATACAACTCCGATTGTAGACATTACTAAAGCATTACGAAATGCATAAATACGACAAATTAATTAAGGACAAATGTAGGCCCAACACAATCAACAAACTAATAGAAGCTGTGCGCCACCATCATATCCCCACTCCTAACTTCACCCAATACCCTCAGCTTCGATCCTCTGACAATAACCGAGTTCCTAGCGCAATCCTTGGACGATCGTTTCCTTCCCATAAATATCCCCGTCCCTGGTCAGGTAATCCTTAATTACCTAAATATCCCATCTCTCATATAACAACAACAGACTTAGACGACAAACGGGACAACTCAGAATAGCAACAGACAACAAACAGGCACCCTGATCGCATGGGGCTCTCATTTCCTCACTAAAACACACAAAATGTTAACAAATGTCAAATTGTCAAATCAACCTAATCCTAATCTTAAACTTCGGTAACAAAACCTTCGTCTACGTCGACGACCTGGCCTTCTTCACTCCTGACCTTACAAAATTCGTCAAACAAAACCCTAAAACCCTTAATTACTTCCACCTCTGGACCAAGGTCAACATTACCATCGACCGAACCAATTCCCACGCTACGACTTATTCTCATCCAATCTTCCATCCCTAATGTTAGAACAAACCTCCATTCCCTGACAATCCTAAGTCAAATAGATAGTTGTACCTTTTCCCAGAATCTCCTTTGGTTACATCATATCCAACACACCATTACCAAAACACATCGTATCATAAATGCCCTTTACCCTCCTTACACACCAATTCATCCATCCTAAAAAAGAATCCATACCTACTATTCCCATACTTCTCTCTCCTTACCATTCCCCTCCCATCTACATTCCTACCTCCCAAACCAATCTTGACTTTCTGGCAAAAGGTGAAATCCGCCTCATCTTTCGATTCTCACCCTACACCAGATATAATGATATCAGATCCCAATAACGTATTCATGTCCTAAACATCAGCGGCAAAACTGGTTATGCCATTTTTCATATAATGCAACATAAAATCGTGGGTACTCTTTTTATCATGGGAACCCCTGGTACATGTTTAACTTCATTTATTATATCAAGATTAATAAAAAACAAAAGGCTACCATAAAATAATTTTCAGTCAACCCTCGGGAAAGTTTTGACCTTAATTAGAACTGAGAGTCATATGTTAATAGAGCATGAATATTTTCGTAATCGTCATTAAGCTCACAATCAATGTAATGTGAAACATACTTCGATCTCAGGGGTGATGAGTAGTCACTATCTTCTGACCGTTCACTTACCTCATATCACCATACATCACCACAAAACTAGCATGAACCACATCTTGCACCCACGCTCTCACTACATCACAAAATGTGTCCTGAACGTTAGTTTTTACTTTATCGTATACGTATGGAGTAATATACTTTGTATATGGAAAGTTATGTAACGCTGCGTAAAATGGATTTCGAGATTTTAACGGAAATACACATTTTGGGGTCGAGTGATACTGAAAACTTGTTTGTTTTCAAAACTACTGTAAACACCACTAGCGCCTACATCATACGTACGATTTTTTTCTAAATGGATATTCCGTAGTCTATCTGGCTCACGTTAACGCGCCGCGAGTTTGAAAACTTTCTTGAAAATTAGGGAGTACATGACGTCTTACGGATATTTTCAAATTTTATCAAAACTGACATCAATTTTTTTCTTAAAATGCCTTAGAAGAATAGAGTGTAATACAGCTATACAGGCGAAGGTACAATTTTTACTGTTAACTCTAAATTTTTGTAAATAGCAAATGTTTTAATTTTTCAGCGTCATCATACAACTACAAAATTGAAGTTAGAGATTTTTTCTTCAAATAAAGTGGGTTCTTCGTATTTAGTTCTTTCATTAAGGTCATGTACATTCTTTTGAAAATTTTACTAACTTCCGCACAATATTGCGTGAAATATGTGCAATTTAAAAAAATAACAAACAAGATTTTCTCAAAAACGGCTCCAATTTTTTCTTCAAACTTTTGATAGGGATAGTGCTAAATGTACTCTATGAGATGACAAATGTCATTGTTTCCTGTATTATTTTTTTTCAAAAATTTAAAAAAATTACATTTATTTACTTGTCTTCCACGTCGTTAATATTTACATTAGCGATAATTTGTCCACATTATTACATTTATGAGTAAATGGGCTTTAAATAATGTAAATAATGTTTCTTGAAAACCAACAGTTTGCAATGAATATGAGCTCAATATTCCGCATTTCCAGAAAAGCTCAAACGCTTTTTTCTCCAAAATGTCTCCAATTTTTTTCCAAAGATTTCGTACTGCTAGTGCTTATTGCACTTTTTAGGATGACATAAAATTAATTTTTCAGTATTCTTTTATTGTTTTCAAACATTGCATTTTATTTTTTTAAATCTCTCTCATGCCATTAATAAGCACATTTCTAGTGATTTGTAAGCACTATTGTATTTGTAAGTGGAAGTGCTTCAAATTTCTTTCAATAAAAGTTTTTGAAAACTCAAAAAGTTTTCGTGATATCGAGTTTCAAATTTCACATTGACAGTGAATTGAATTATCAGCAACACTTAAATGCTATTTTATTAAAAACTATTCCAAATTTTTCAATGAAAATTGCCATTTATGACGAGGTTTTACTCTTCTTTAATATTCTGAAAGTAATATTTCGATTCTACTATTAGTAAACCGAAAAATTGAGATTTTTTTTTAAAAAAAAAGTACTTTGGGCGGCGACAGATGGCAGCTGACAAAATTAAGTGGGAAGACAGAAAAGCTAGTCCAGACCAAATAAATCAAAAAATTAAATAGTACCAGAAATTCTATACCGTTCTGTATCACTACTAGTTGCTTTTTGTTCATCTGTCTAGTGTATGGTAAATCATTTTCCTTTTCATCGAAGATAAAAAATTATGGAAGGTAATTTGTAAACACACTTAATTATTGTGGAGAATTTCCAATTATTTAGCACACACAAAACCTTTCTTTATTATTTCTAACACAAAGGAGTAAGCCATAACCACTGACAGCAGTAGCAACCGCGAGAGAATATCCTGTGGACACAGCAGTAGTACATATTTTGAAAAACCATCGCTTGTGTTGATGTAGCAGGAAATGCGATGAGCCTTCGAGGTCCATATTATTCATTACACGTTCTCAAATGTTACTATGAATAATTTGGTAGATAATATTATTTAACGTTATAACATTTATAATACAATTTCGTAAGGACTACTGGAAAAAGTCATTAAAAAAGGTCACTATCAATATAAAACACTTCGACAAATAATAAAATGAAAATACCTGTCAGCCTTGGAGGTCTATGTTTTAGTATCAGCGAGTTAACTGTCTGACACTCTGAGATGATGGTCTTTTAAATGTTGATTGTGAACTCATTTTACTTTACATAATAGTATAATACTTAATTGTACAAGTTCAAGTTTCGAAAACAAGGGACTTATAGAGCAAGTTTTCAAATTTGTTGTACATAAGAATGCAATAAATCAATATTATAAACTAGTTCTATACGTTTTTTTAATATAACAGCATTAGGCATTTATAAAAGAATCAAAGTTAATTTTGGAAACAAATATCATAAGTAAAGTTTAGTTGTGGGCAACATGGACGTGTTAAACATATGTGAGAAAAATGGTGATGGGATGTGCGGTTTACCGCCGTCAACCCACGATTCGCTTGCTACGATTCCTTGTGTGTGTGTGTGTGTGTGATGACGCAATTATTGGTGCCATAAATGGCTACGTCATAATCTAAGCCATAAAATGGCATTTTATGAAGAATTTCTTGGTCGGAAAAAACTCGTTTACATTGCTGATACACAAAGAAGTTTGTTTTTTGTATATGAAAATTTCATTTATATTGTAAATAAATATATTTTAAATAAAGTGCAATTAAAATTCGTATGTTAATGTTTACTTTGCAAATTTCATTTTAAAATTACAAGCACAACGATTCAAAAGCTCTTTCACTTTCTTCATCATGTGATATTGTAGCTATCTTTTATTTAGCTCGGATGGCCACAAAACATGCAGTGCATCTGATGGATTGTATGATGAAAAATCAAATTTAATTTCTTTTGAAATCTCAGACATTAAGAAATATGTACGATAAGCGGTGAAAATATGTATCTTGCAAGGTTCGTGAAATATGCAACAATATGCCCTAAGGAGCTACTATTTTAACTAGATTTTTATAAAATATTTTCTGCGCGTGCATTTTGGGAACGACATTTTTATCAGGTTAATATGTAAGAAGTTCAAATAATTTTTCTTGAGTTACCATATTTCTTTCTTAATTTTAATGAAATTCATGTAACTGAAGGCAATCTAAATCGTAATGCCATAACATGTACGATAACACATTGAATACAGATACTGTCATTTATGATATATTCATTATCTTTGTTACATACGATTATGGTTTGTTATTCTCATGTATTGGTCATTATTACATTACATTTCATTATTCATGATGTTTAATATTGAATAAGTTTGTAATTTTTTACTAACAATATTGCTATGTAGAATTTGAGTTACGTAATGATAGTGGACATTACAAGATTATTTTCCTATCAATTGACCTGTAAATAAATAAAATATTTTATATTTGTTTTTGAATATGAAATTATATTTTAATCATTTTTGTTTTTTTGTTTTTGAAGTTACAATAAAAATAACGTTATAAAAAGCGATGCGATTTAGTTTTTTCGACTAACATTGGTCCGCGGATAGAAACTAAAATGCCCACATAAGACTATTTCTCTGTTGAACCAAAACTCGGACCGAAATGAAACTTGTGGGTAAGTCCAGATTCCGTCACGATCCGCCGTGACGTGAAATGTTTCCCTTCGGAATTTCGATCGGTGGACCGGAATGAAAACTAAAATTGATCCCTGAACTCCAGATGCAGAATGATTAGAGCTAGACCAAAGAAAGAAGACAAATTGAGGCTCAGTGTTTATGCTCTTAAAACGCGTTTTTGTTAAGTTTAAGGACATTTAGAAGTGATCAATAGCTCATTTAATTTCTGAAGACTAATTGACTACTCGTCAATACTTCATTAATCAGATTGACAATATAATTATATCTAACTTTGTAATGGAAATTTGAAGAACGTATTTCTAGCGATTGTGCCCATCGATAGCGACGAAATCCGTGTACGATATAACTCTCGTTCATTCATCCGCAATTTTGAAAACCACTTTTCTGTGCAAGTTGACGCTTTGCTACGTAGTTCCACGTTCCAAGGTCGAGCTTCAGGCCTTCATCCCTCGCGTTAACAAAAAATATCATTGAGCTTGTCCAATCCATAATTACCCAAGCACTTTATTCGAAGTTAGAAGTTAAATCGGATCGGAATCAAAGAAAAGTAAATTAAATACTTAAGCAATCAGTGAACACTTCCTTTTGCATCTTCAAAACATCCTCGTCATTCATAATATATATGACATATTTATTGCGAAGTAAATCATTATTTACGCTGACCCCACGTAATCACTTCCAACAATCAATTTTCGCAAATGACTAAATAATATTCTATTTAAAATTTCCATTACTCCTCAAAGATTACACACACACACACAACCGGCAAAGGGGATTCAGAACATTAACTGATGTCACAGCCGTACCTCTGACCAGGAGGTCCTAGGGTTCGTATCCTGACAGTGGTAGGATTTTCGACTCTAGCTAGCCAGCTAGATTGGATTTATTCGCAGTTTGGAGGACAATTCTAGCGGCCGGAAGCTCTGATCAGTAGTTTTCCGTGGTTTCTCCAATCAGATGAACGCCGGGACAGTACCCTAACTAACGGGCCACGGACCGTGCGCGGATTTTCCTTCCACTTCTTGCCCTATTCCCACCTCTTACTTACACACACTTACATGCACGTCACTACCATACATGCCGGGAGACCGGTCGATCTAGCCTTTCAGCGAGGGATTATCACCGACACCCCCGGGATAAAGACATAAAAACATGCAATACATACGTACACGGGACTATAGATCTTGGTAGATCACACGCCCGGAATTACTGATCAATCAATGAGTTTCACGCACACAAGAATGACTTCTATCACAAGAGATTCATTCGTGTGAACCGTTCACACTGTTGGCAGGAGCGAACGGGAGCCGTACTATCACGGTCGTTAGTGCTGTAACTGCGTATTATATCCCGGGAGATTGCAGTGTTCCTCCCAAACTGGGAAGTGATATCCGGCGCTCGCGTACTCGTCGGCTTGATGGGGTTTCCTCTCTCTAGGTAACTCCCCCAGTGATGCACTGCCCCAGTCAGGACACTCTATGCTCCCGACCGGTCTCCCCACACGTGTAGCAGGGAAGTGCACGCACGTGTAAGCGTGTTTATAAAGGGAGGGGAGTGAACGAGGATGACAAAAGAAATCTGCTTTGTTAAGGCGCTGCTTGGGCATCCGTCTGATACTGATCGTCGACACCACGGAAAGTTATGATCAGAGCTGCCAACCGGTAGAATTCACCTCCAGACAGCGATTGAATGCGACCTACCTCTCCAGCTAGTGTGCATAATCCGCCACGATTGCGTCTGAACGTACGAGAAGCCGCTGCAGTGCACGAGTGGTGTCTACGCCCCCTGCCCTACTCCCACCCCAGCGCCAGAGGCGTGCACGCGCGCGTGATAATGGGGTAATACTCACCGGACGGCGCGCAAGCGGTGCCAGAGGCCGTCGTCGACGCGCGTGGCGTTGTACACGATGGTGACCTCCCCGCCGCCCAGATTGAAGCGGAAGTGCAGGTGGCCGGCGGAGACGCCCAGCGCCAGGAAGTCGCCCGCGGGCGTCATGCGCGTCTGGCCGCTCCACAGCAGCAGCCCCGAGGCCGAGCGCGTGCGAAAGCGCATGTTGATGCTGGTCTTGTAGCTGACGATCCTGCGCACAGCGCGCGCGCCGCGCCGGAAATGGAGGTGCGCCCCGGGCACGCCCAGCGCCCCAGCAGCGCTGGACGGCCCGCGGAGCAGGGACGATCATCGCCACCGTCACAAATCATAATTAAACATTATCAATATTAATAGAGCAACAAAAGAATTAGCAGTAATTATTATTACTATTACTATTATTATTATTACCATTGTTATTACTATTATTATTACCGCTGTTATTATTATTATTATTATTATTATTATTATTATTATTATTATTAACCTTCGTGTTACGCTAAGGATAATTAAAGTTTATGGCAATTTGTAAGAACCCATTCACATAAAACCTTGTAAGTGTGGGGTAGGGTAAGTGAGTAGGGTAGGTGTAAGTGTGGTGTAATTCCTTGGTAAGGGATTACTCCTCAGTCCTGCATCCTATAAATTTAAAACAAAAAAACAATGTTATCAGATTACTACATACAAGTATATTGATAAAACACACACATTATGCTAGCGCAGAAGAAACGATGCGTCTTGGGCATTTCATACCAGGTTTGTGTGTTCTAGAGGGGAAAGTGAGTTCTACGTGAGGATTCGAGCTTTGAGGGGACATGTGTAAGACAGGTGGGGGACATGAAGATAAATCAGGGGACAAGGGAGGTCCAAATTATGTTTCTTGCCCAATATTTTATAAAATGATATTCCCAAAATTCTACTACATTTTGGAGATTTTGTTCTTATGGGTGCCTCTACTCCATAGATTGGGTGGTCAAAAAAATGAAGTAAACTAAAATATAAAATTAAATTGAAGAATAAAGACACAAATACTCTTTGACAATAAAAATAAAGGAAAAGTTTGATTATCTAAGCAATTTTATCTCAACGCTTAGCAATATTAGAAAGCTGCACGCACAGTTCAGGGACTGACCGTTTGAAACTGGGTTCTTCCCTAAAGCAATTTTCACCTTTAAAACTCGCAAACAGAAAAGTTGCGGGGTTTTCGATCAGGACCAACCAATATTATTGCCATTGTCTACAAAAGTGCAAGGAAAGGAAAAGCCTTCTGCAAGCAGGGTACAGGTTTGACATATGATTAGTAACTGTTATTTCTCGTCTATTATTAAACGCCTTCATTGCTCTGTATGATTTTGTGTGAGTTTATAATATTTATTCCGGTTTATTATTAACACCGATAATGTTGTTAGAGTATTAGCACAAGGTTATATATTATGGTAAGAATACCAGAGCAAGAAAGAATATTTTTGTGTACACTACGTCCTGCAGTATAATTTTTAACATACTCTGGAACTTTTAATGATTCATACATACATTTACGATAACATACACTGGAACATACTGGAACTTTTTATGATTCCAGAAACGAAAGCACTCCGATTTCAACTTCATTTCATTAAATAAGCGATCTTGCAGTATAATCCTTACCACCATGAAATCATAACAAGAAATGAAATTTGCAGACACTGAGCAATAAGAGTATATATTCTAAAGCCTGAATTGTTTCATTTCATCAGTTTATGAAGTGCTCTAGTCGTATGCTTATTAATCCAGCGAATTATGCTATAAGTCCAGATTTACATTCGATTCTGCGAAAATTAAATACCATCTTGGAAGAAAAATTTGTAGGCAATTGTCAGTAACTGTGAAGAGATCTAATCATGGCCTAATTTCGCCTAGATTAGTCATTGCTGCTTTCATGCATGTCGATAATATGATAATGAAATCTCAAAGAGAAAATGGGTACTTAAAGGAGAACTATATTTCTTTTAATATTCTAGGAGATAGTGGTGTAGTGCTCGAAATTACGAGATCGAAATTCTACTCAGTGCTTAGTTGCCTTAAATTCTCACAACAGCAGTCTTGAAGATCAGTTCCTGTTGGAAAATTTCATCCAAGTTTTAAATGATTGTTGAGTTTTGTTTACTGGTACTAAGTATTCCATAAACTACTTGTAATTGTATATTTTCATAGATTAATAAGTCATGCTATCTAAAACCGCTATGATCAATCTATGAAAACTGCTATGAGGAGCAAACCATAGTACGAGTTTATTGACGCATTACGTATCATTTTCTCTACCATTGATTACTTTTAATACGTAATAACAAAGAATTTCCCTTTTTCAGTCCCAATGAGTAGTAACCATTCTCAAATTTTGTACACGACACTCGCATCAAAATTCGGAGGTAATGCATCGGTACCGTTCATTTGACTGCAAGCCAGGAGATCGGCAATGTTAATGCCGTTCATGTTGAAAATGGAAAATACGTATCTTCAGTTTGAGGTTCAATAAATTAAAAAAATATATGACATTCATTTAGAGCATACATTTTTTAAAGTGTATGAATTTTTCGTAAATGTGTGATATTTTTATTAACAAATTTCCCATTTGTGTTGTAACTAAAAGATAATAAACTATAAATGTAGATATAGGTTTCTGAAAAAAATTGTTAGACGTATTAAATGATTATGATTGATTTTCTCACAGATTGATTTATTTTCAGCGACTTTAAAAATACATTTCCGACCAATTTAGGCACATTTGAATGAATGTTTTGAGTGTCGTGCGTGACGCTCTGACTGATCCCCGGAGCACATGCCGCAAGAATCGCCCAGCTTCTTTTAATCATTTATCGACAAAAGCAGTAAAAAACTGGGCACATTTCTTCAGGAAAAGTGATATCTCTTTTTTATTGTACAGTTAAATTATGAATACTAATTGCAACTTGCGTACTTTGCAACATTTGATTACAATATTTGATAGATCTCGTACAATAGATACAATTTGCATCAAGAAACGAGCCACAGATTTGATTTATTGGTTCTGTTGACGAAATAAATAACTCTCCGATTCTTCTTACATCTAGCAAAGTGACAACTTGAGGAAAGAGCTCAAATAGAGAGAAATTATAGACAGGCTTGAGAGGTGGAGAAGCTTGCTTTAAGGAAACAAACAACACAGGGTAGAACTATTTGCTTCATTCGATTCCACGTTGAAAACCGTAAAAAGGGTAGACGAGGGGGTTAACGCATTAAACGTGAGAACTTAAATTTACTCAAATCGTTTTTATTGTGAATAACCTTTCAAAATAGAAGAAAAACTTATTAAAGATTATGTTATGACAAAATACACCTGGTAATAATTGTTCGAAATATAAGGAAAGTTCAAATTTCACGCAGAAACGGGACTGTGTGTTCTTTTACTGCAACCAGTCAAAAACTAAATTATTGTATAAATTTTAATACTACGTAACATTGTTAAATCCTAGACAATAAAAAAGGTTTGAAAAGTGATTTGCAATAAATTTTATATTATTTATAGAGAAGAACATTTTGTTAGAAGAAAGACCGATACAAATATGTTATTTACAATGTGTCAATCACAAATCATCTGAGCGAATACTAACTTGTGGTTTATCACAAAGGTTAAATACCGGGTCCACTTATACCAATCTTTGTTGAAAAATCGTTTAGCGTCGATTTCAACTCCACAGTTGTGCTTTACAATAATGATGATACCCAATTGATAAAAACCCGTTTCATCCGAAGCAATATTTTTTGCTGACTTATCAGTTAATAATTATTGTGAAAAAATTCCTGGTCGAAATAAAATTGTCAGATTTTAAATATTTTGAAGTCATCATGGTTAATGAATACGACAGCATTTAGGAGTTAACGAGTCCTTATGACGATTACACTTGCCATTTTCATCAACTCGTCACAGCTGTAGTGTTTCAACGGTGGGAATGCTTATCGTTTCGCAGTTACCGCAACAACCGTCGCCACTTACATGTTCTCTTAATATGATGTAAATGTTATATGTTATGTTCGAACTTCCAAATGTGTTCGGATTACCAGAGTTCTACTGTATTGGTAAATAACTAAATATATTTCTTATGTATGGAAACGTCACAATGTTTTCTGCGACTTTTCAGTCACCTACTTGTATTCCCTTCGATCTTGGTTCGGAATTCCTAATTCCCTCTTTGGTTCGAGAACTTCAACCAGGCAGTTCTGCGAACACGACAAACCTACCCGACTATTCAGCTACAGTTGAACATGTGGCCTCGTTTACTCTCAATCCCAAAACTTCGAGAATCCTAAGCGTGTTAGCTTCGGGTTTACCCAACATGGTCGGTTAGCTTTGAGTTCCAAACGGAAGTATCAGAAAAGTCGCACAGACACCCTACTAGAATTAGTCGCCTCTGGGCTTTAATCTCAAGTTGCAGTAAATGTAGGGTAGAGCCCCAAGTGACGCATGCATACTCGCCTCCCTCCCCCCTCTTTCCCTCTCTCTTTCTCTCTCTCTCTCTCTCTCTCTCTCTCTCTCTCTCTCTCTCTCTCACACACACATGCGCAGACACCTCAATCAAATAATTTAACACATCACTTATTAATTGTCTTATAAACTTGTAACTCATTTGCAACGGTTTGACCTGTATTTTGGAATCGTTTATTGATGCTTGAGGGGTAAACTCTATTTACCAAATATAAAGGAACATTCTTGTGATATTGCTAAACTTGATCAATCGCCCCTCGCGAGTTGCTCCTAGTCAAAAGCCTAATCTGTGAGATACCAAACTATAATAATGAGATAATAAGGTAACTCAAGATACCAGTAGTTTTCAAATTAGGTTTTCTATTATTAAGTCACTGCGAAGAAGCTAGCATTTAATTCTATTTCAATGCTCTGGGGAAGCGAAATGTTCTGAGTATATCTGAGAATATACTAAAAAAGTATCACTTTCTTTTCAAAAGTACGTTTTTTAAAAAAAAATTACCATCGCTAAGGAAAATGAGATGCAGCTTTTTAATTTTTCAGAAAGGTACAATATGAATGATTTGTAGAATCGCTAGCATTTGAGTACAGTGAAACATCGCGGAGGCAAATTCATGATTGCATGTAAATTTTGTAATACTTCCCCAAAACGGTTTTAATTTTATCGTAGTATAAGATTTTACATATTGTGACGTACCTTGGAAACGGTACTCTCACGACAAAATAAATTATACCAGGGACAGGTACATTTTCGTGAATGGGCTTCCAGGGG
>BOPP01000018.1:11871415-11899087 GCA_017312745.1 Gryllus bimaculatus | reverse complement strand
CGGCTGAGCGGGTGTTCGGGTGAGCGGATGAGCGGATGTTCGGGTGTTCGGGTGTTCGGGTGAGCGGGTGAGCGGGTGAGCGGGTGTTCGGGTGAGCAGGTGTTCGGGTGAGCGGGTGTTCGGGCGGGCCTGGCTCAGCCAGCCTAACCGCGCCGCGCCGCGCCGCGCCACACGCTTCAATTGACAGCAGCTGATGTAGCAGCAATTTATGATCGGCTCGATGCGTTCCCTGCGCCCTCTGCAGAAAGATTCGCAGAACGAGAAAGAGTGGGGCATCGTGCGAGCATTGTACATCCGGACGCATCACACATTAGTTGATTAATTACCGGTATACCGCATCGAACGGTATTGGAATACGAGGGAATGACGAACGCAGATATTAAATGCATCAGCTCAATTGAAAAAGTAAAGTGTTTTACGGTGGTACGCGTTTGATGGAATTGCTGTGATTCGATAACGGCAATGTTATATGAATTCCTTTTTAACGCTTATTGTCACCGCTTAGCGAGAGTGGAAAATGAACAAACTTCTCTCGTATTCCAAAAGCTGGAATGAAAATCGAGAGTTATGTATGTGATTAATGACTTGACAAACTATCTCGTTCTTCTTTAATTAATAACCCCCAACTACTCGTACATTTGTCGTTACATACGAGATGTCTAAACGGTATAGACGAATTACGATCACGTTAAAATATGTATTCGAAGAACGTATAAGCCAGTAAAATGCATCATATACAAAAAAAATGTGCAAGGAATATGATTTTTTTAAATGGAACTATCACAATGATGTGATAGTAGCAAAATAATGCATACTTTTCAATCTCATCAATACGTTCTTTAATTTCATCAGCATCCAGTTTGGTGAAAAAAGCGTTGATGTCGAATATTAACAAAAAATATTTACACTTCGTAACTTGATTATTTAATTGAACGTACCAACAATAAAATTATTAAATTACATTTTTAACGAAATAATGATAAAAATTATTGCATTTAATGTTCATAATACGCAGTAATTGGAAATACGATTGTTTATTTGGAGCAATGATAACTTCTACGCTCTTCATGTATTATACGCAATTTGAAACTTTTTCAGTTTTAAATAAGTGTTAGGTTTATTTCGTTTGTGAAAGGTGGATTTGAATTGTATTAAGATCATACATTGACATATAAGAATGAAAAATATTCCAAGGATGTACTGTGTGTTGATTTGAGCATTTGTCTGCAGGTATGAGCATTGAAGCAAAAAGACTTTCCAACCCATATAAATCAGTACGCTTTATGCAAAGTAAGGAATAAATGAACTATTCTTATCATCATCGAAGTATACAAGAAATAATACACCACTCGCTGTACAACATCAAAATATACTTCAACATTAATGATGTATGTATGTATTTGGCATGTTGGGTCGCTTGTTCGACACTGTCGACAAGGTAACGGTGTCCCTCATGCCAGGACCTAGTTAATACCTACGCTTGGGGAAAGATAGAAATGAGGTGAACATGATATATTCCCTTCACCGTAACTAGCAAAGCCTGCCTGCCTGCCTGCCTGCCTGAGCTTTTCTTCCTCACTTATAGAAATTGAGACTATTTTAAAGCTACAATTCAATTTTTGCCCCGACTGGCAATCGAACTCGGGATTGTTATCACAGGAAGCTAGTACGTACGCTGCCCATGAGCCACCCTGAGGCTCAACACGAATAACGAGGTAATAATTGAAGTCGAACTCTTTACAATTATTAGTTGTATTAAAGTTAAGCAATACATCACACATGACAATACACCATACAATATACACAACCTTTCCGCACGTGTAATTTCATTGACAACTTTCGCATTTTGCAGATATAAACCGACTTATTAACTACAGTACTTATGACGCATGACATGACGGAAAATTCTGTTCATTGTAAATCAGTATCAACAGCACCCTAAAAACAAAATTAAGGTACACATCGTTATAATGCTTTACCAATCTCCACTTAAACGTTAACATATTACATTATTTTAAAAAACAATATTTTTTGCTGTAAAATTCTTTTTACTTAAAGTGTATATACTGACCCCGATGAAGAAAATAACAAATGTAATATTTTTTAATGAAATAGAACAAATAAATCTTAAATGTTTATTATTTAAAGACTTAAAGCTACTTAAAACAATTAATTGTGCTGTAGGTTATATTTATTTCCGTCTGTAACAAGCATTGAAATGAGCTTCTAACTCACTGGCCCCCATCTCCAGTTTCCCTTGGTCCTTTCCTGTGACGGAAAAATGATTTGATTTTGGACTGTAAATGAAAATTCAGCACCTGCCCCTAATTTCTCAAGATCTCAATTTAGTAGATGATCGAGGAGTGCAAGGTTTATTTATGTAGTCACCAGTTTCTTGAAATCAAATCCTTAGCTTGGTTGTCGATCAAAATAGTATCTATTTCCTATTGCAACCTTTATTCAGAATTCAAGAAGAATAGTAAATGAGAAAGGAAGGTTCTGGGGCTAAAGAAAATGTACGCACAAGGTTCTCACCACTTTTTGAAGCTTATTAAATATAAATAAATTAATAATAAAAGGTTATTATTTGCACATATTGTCAATCTTCCGTTGTAATTTTTCTTTACAGCTTAAGGTGTTTCTGCTATTGAATGTAAAAAATGGAAATAAATGAGGTTTCTTAGCTAAGTGAACGGGAATCATTATTCCAGTACATAATGAGACGAATTGATTCAAATATATGATTTACTTATATTCAAACCTCATAGAATTAAATAATTAAAAAATAATAAGACATTTTATTATTGTGAACTACCACGAGGTACTAGCACTGATTTCAATCTCAAGAACACTTTACGGATTTTATTGACATTAATTAAACTAAATAGTAACGGGTACGCTCCATTTTTGATTAGCTCATTGGAATTATGCAGTTAGATTTTACTAATTGGAACAACTTATTTCCAAAGACAAAATAATAATTTACAAACTACCATGATGTAACATTTGAAAAAGATTTGAATTTATTACTAGTTTCTAGTCTTTTTATATTTTTAATTTTGAAAGTATTTATAAAACTGTATAATGCATGAAATAAAAATTATTGAAATAAAAAAATTCATAGCATTTTATTTTTTTATTAGTAAAACTAAGTTTTTTTCTCATATGCGATATGCATCATCCGCACTCTTGTATCACAGAGTCTACACATCTACAACGAAACTAGTTTTAAAATGTTTTTAGTATTCTGTTCTGGTACTAGTATACCCTACGTATTGCATTAAAAGCATACAAGAGAATGATGCGCAATATTATAATCAATTATAATCAAAATAGATCTATATTTTTATAACGAGAGCTTTACTTAACATTCCAAAGCAAATAATACACGGTGATAATCGAAACAGTGAGATACACAGTTAGAATTAAATTAAATGTTCCAGCACATTTGTCAATAAATCTGTATTACAAATGTTTGTAAATGGGTAATCCTGTTTGAGGCAATCTCCATTAACAATTTGACGTCCATATATTCTTTACCTCCTGGAATTTGGTCACACACTTTGTAACAAACATGCAACGGCGTGGAACGAAGATAACGAAAGTCGCCATGCACTACTTACAGTTACAAATGGCGAGTTATAGGTTATTCATTTACGACGACTTTTCATAGTTCTGAATTAAATACAAAAAAATTTATAATGTAACAGGACTTATCTATTTTCGTTTCAGGGACTGCAAGAGCAAGTCCACAACTTCCAGAAAGTTTCGTTTCCGAAATTGTAGTAGATAACTAGAATCGCCACAAATTAAATTAGTGCCCATTGCGAAATGGGAATCTATGCAACACAGAAATTAGTGTACGATATTAACGTACTATTGCAAAATCTATGAACGTCGTTGAGTGCACTTTCACCACTTCGATGCTTTAAATTTACTCTATATTTCGTGAACAGAATGTGTGTGAATGTGTGTATGTGTGTGTGTGTGTGTGTGTGCGCGCGCGTGAGAGAGAGAGACAGAGAGAGAGAGAGAGAGAGAGAGAGGGAGGGAGAGAGGGAGGGAGAGAGGGAGAGAGAGAGAGAGAGGATGTAATGATTTGACCTGGAGAATACTAGTTGAATTGTTTTGAAGTGTCGAATAGTGACACTGCAAAATTCCCGATTTTATCTGTTCCAGTAAGTCGATGTTTTCCCCTTTAAAGCATTTGAAGACTGACATAAACCAGGCATATATAGATACTCAACCAAGGAAATGGCTAAAAGAAGGCGGTAAGTGGTTCTGAAATTTTCAATACCTCCATCATGAAATTGGTATGTCGTTAAAAATGAGAAAGGATCAACAGTTGCCTAGGGTGTAGTAATCTTTTACGTCACAATCTCGACTAAGGGAATATTAAATAACTCAGTTTTTTCACGTCCAGTACTGAAATCCAATATCGGGGTTTCGCGATTAATGAGCAACCAGCAATACACTCGTCGATTATTAAACGGATGACTTTACCTGCTTTATGAGATTCTTCTGAGTATTCAATAAACTTTCTGTGACATCAAAGCATGTGATTTGTGTATGAAGAGAGAGAGAGAGAGAGAGAGAGAGAGAGAGAGAGAGAGAGAGAGAGAGAGAGAGTAATGAATGTTTAATAATTGCTGGCGGAATGTATTCCGCTTCCTGAAAAATGTTTTGTTTTCAAAAAATCTACACCTAAAAACAGTCGGCAGACACAGAGGATGAACGATGCGAAAGATAAGAAATTACGAGAGTAGAGATTACAATAAATATAGTTTCTTTTTAAACTGGAATGAGGTAGCTGCGGCTCTTCAGCCTTAGAGAACTCGACTATCCAGGCCGGAATTAGGAATACTTTGTTACTTTAACTCGGTCATTACTTTACGGCCATTCAATAGGAAAGATTAATTTTCATGGGCATTTTAATTCAATGTAATTTTCGTGGGGATTTGTTACGTTGCTAGGGTTAACCTACATCCGGTATGTCGTGCTTTGAGTGTGTATTGAATAAATGCTCATAAGAGATATCAGATAATATATGCGTTTGTATGCTTTCACACATGATTATTAAAAAAAACTATCTGGACCCATACAACTACATTATATACACACGTAAATTCAACTTACCTCTCGTTTTTTAAATAGAATATTTCCCGAGATTCAATAATCGATTTGCGTCTCTCCAGGGAACGTTGCAAATTTCATAGAGAACGTCTCTAAAGAGCGTTACAATTGCGCTTTATTCGTTAATATTTGTCTATATTCCACTTAAAAAGAAATGCAAATAACTATTACAGCAAACAACTAATCACAGTGCTGGATATGCTCTCCCAGTAGCTTATTATGTACCAGTCGGCGCTCTATGATTGGTGAATACCAGGGAAATATTTTATAAAACAAACATTAAACCGTCAAAACGCGTAACCGGGAAGTCAACAGAGCGCTTAAAGCCATCACTATGACTCACCAAATTCCACGAAATAAACCGCCTGAAACTTCCCACTCAACAAAAAATTCATAATCTTCAGTTTAGAAACAAAACAACCCAAAAACAGGATCGTCTCATTCCTATATATCATCTAATTTAAAAATTCCTTACTGCAAAATGCGCAGAGAAAGTTTAGCTTTACTCTCTGGTCAAACAGGAAAGAAGAAATCATTCAGAGATCACTAGGATTTGATAACCAATGCGGCAGGCCGCAACACGAATCTGCGGCGTGGAGACATGCGAGCGTGCCCTGGCGTCTTACCTTCTGGATGCAACCGACGAAGGAGGATCGAACGCGGACCTTGGGGGACACCAGCTCGAAGTTGGGCACGCCGCCGATGTAGAGGCTCTGTGGCAGCGACAGCTGCGTGAAGGCCCCCGGCGCCAGCGCCTGCGCGGGCGGCTCGCGGTCCAGCTGCAGCACGGCCAAGCGCCCCGTGCGCGACAGGCGCAGCTCGTGCCACGCGCCCAGCGCCGCGCGCTTGGCGCTCCTGCGGACAGCGAAACGCTCACGCTCAGCGCCCCGCTCGCCCAGCCGCTACCAGCGCGCTCGCCCGAATGCCGTAACGCCCACTTTAACATGACGCATGACGACAATGGAGCATCGAAGGAGGGCCGTCCGAATGAGCGTCCAGCTCATTCGGACGGCCCTCCTTCGATGCTCCATTGTCGTCATGTTTGGTCGACCCATCGGTCGACCCATTGGTCCGCCCATTGGTCCGCCCATTGGTCCGCCCATTGGTCCGCCCATTGGTCCGCCCATTGGCCAACCATGGTCAGCCCTTGGTCACCCTTTTAGTCCCCCTCGGGGGTCCATTTGGACTTTGATACTCACTTGGTCACACACTTGCGTGAGCACGTAACCGCTCCTTTAATGAGATCTGAATTGAGAGTGTCGATGAAAGTGTGCGATGGCTACTGCTGTGACTTCGAATCCCGCTATTCGGATCCATGTGCAAAAGTCACTACGTAACATATTCATCCCTTTACAACTGCCCTGGAAAAGCACGGTTTTCCTCCGTAGTTTGTCCCCAACGTCCAGTAAGGTATATGCTACACGAAGAATAATATTTGTTTATTATACCAGTACGTAAGCCTTACCGTCATATCTGGAAATTAGTGACTTTGATGCGAAGGTTAGTATGAAGATATAATATGAATAATAAGGGAATTGTGAAATGACAGGCAGGAGAAATGGGAGCACCCTGAGAAAATCTGTCGCAATGCCGCAATCCAACACAAATTTCACGTCGATCAACGCGGATTTGCCATGGTTTCACCGATCTATACCAAGCGAAATATCGGAGTACTACCCTACAATACAGATCCAAGACCTCGCGCAATCTTTACTTCCTTTTACATCCTCACTCCTTTCTTCCATACATGTATATGCAATACATTACCACATATCTCGAGACCAATTTGGAGCTCATAACTTTGTCCTCGCTGAAGAGGTGTAGTAGCCGGTGGTAGGAGTAACCTGGATGGGAAAATACTACAATCCGTAGGGTTGTAGGCCGGCGACGGATCTCGCCATTCCGTGGGGGAAGACCATTACCACATCCAGTGATAAAAAACAGGTTCAAAACTTACGAGATTGATGATAATAGCAGTTGACGCACTCATTAACACCAATCAATCACTCAATTGGGGTTTCGACCCCTCTGGCATTAATCCTTTGCGCTCTTAAGGTGAATTGTTCAGGTCCTGCGTTCCTATCAACTCCATTTCAATCTCCCTACCAATGTGCTCGCAACGTATTGGTAATGTTTTACTTTTGGATCACAAAAGAAGATGCATTTTGATTTTTTTTAAATAAAAGAAGTTTGGGTCTCATTTCCACAAATAATAGTCTTGTAGTGAATAGTATTATAAACCGTTTTACAAATTGAAATGACTTTACAATAAACAAAATAAACCTTTGCATTGTTCGTTCGATGGTATATGAGTTATATTGGCTGACGAAACACGGGAGTGTCTGATGTCTGCAAAAAGACATAAAAATAAATTTCGACAGACTGGTATTGTTCTAGGAACCCAGAGAGAAGAAATGAGGATTGGCTAAAGACAGAAAGATTACAACGACCCAATAAAACAAGAAGAAGAATAAATGGAAGAAGAAGAAGTAGAAGAAAAGGAAGAAGGAGGAGGGGATATGTATCAAGAGATATGTTTAATTCTGGTAGTCTCGGTAAATAAACAATTAGTTTACTGGGCGTCTCATGCCGCATATGGGATCCCCGGTGAGTGTTCATTGGAAGGTCACATTGTTCACTGTGGCCATGTACATACAGTACGCAAATAAATTCTGGCCTAATGCCCATACAACTGTTTTAATTTTTAACTCAAATTAATCCTGACATTCATTCAGCTACGGCCGAAATAATCAACACTTCTGACAACGTTATGACCGCTATTGCTTTCGGCAAATGTGGCAGTTGCTAACACTGGGATCTTTTAGAATACCTAGGTCAAAAATATCAGCGAAACAAACCATGAAGGGGGAGAACAAATTCCCAAATATAGGTAAATCAATCACTTCTAACTTGTTGGGAGATGAAAGAAAACCAACACAACGTTTCATGAACACCACTCAATCCACTAGGCAACCTTGAGGGACTCCGTCTGCAAATGTAATCCACCATTGACACCTGCGAGTAGTTTGCAGCTGTAGGGCTGACTGTAGGTGCCCGTCGTCTTACGTACTCGATCAGCGCTCTACGGTCCTACTGGTAGGAATATGGCAAAAGGAGAACGACTTAATCATGTTAATTTTAATGCATGCATACCTCGGCAACGTATCGGCAGTAAAAGGAATAAAAAAACAAAACCTTCAGAAAAAAATCTTTCACCAAGCCACTCTAGTGTGATAGTTTCTTGCAGAGACCAATCCGCTGGAGGATATCATGTGTTCAGCTCTCATTTTTGCGCTACGTCTAGTACTTTTCGCACAATTCTACCTACTTGAAGTCTTTCACGTGACTTCAAGTTCTCTTTGTTTCATTCAATCATTTTCTATTCGATAAAACTTTTGAAAATATAACAAAAATGAGATGAAAAAATGTCAAAACGTTGAAGCAGTCGAGAGTAATTGATTCGAATTTCTGTCTCTGTATGGCGCTGTACTTTAATATTATCCCTGACGTCTGTATTGGATGTTGGCACGGTCTGTAAAATGCATTTGACATGAGAGTTGAAATGTGTAAAGGACTGCTCTCCACAGGCCATAGCGCCTCGTATGTCCATCAGACGCTTTTGTGTTAGAAAGAAAGTTTATGAACCGTGGAAAGAGAAGTCAGAGTGAAATATGTCAGTTACAAAACATGATCAAATCTTAGTGCTCATAATGATCACTATTCTAAATCATTAGAACCTGATTCTCTAGACCCAGAGCATAAGGATGCCATTTTTGCTCGTGTGTGTATTAAACGGATGAAAATTCATTAATTCCCATATACGTTTTTGAAAAACAACAACAAATAAACAAAAAACAACAAACAAAAAACAACAAACAAAAAACACGCACATTTTACGCACGTGACCTAGATTACTTCATTAATGCTATAAATTAGATTTCATCATTCTGGTTTCAAGTCTAATATTACAGCTTCCTTGAATCTTTCAAGTGCAAACTAAAATAATCACACATTCTAAAACATCTGAATAATCCACATGTAAGTATTTTCTTTTATTTATGAAGATGAGTTAATTGACTGATTATTCACGTTATACGCTTGCACGACATTTGTGCCTGGTTGAGTAGGGTGTGGAGAAACACTGTAGACAGTGTTATCCCCAGACAAAGATTAATATCTAAAATGTAATATTTAAATATTTCAATAGAAGACATTCTTCAATTCTAAGAATGTTATGAAAGACGAAGAAATAGACCAAGGAAGAAGAATCGTCTCAGAGGAGTGCATCATAGGAGACTGACAGACGTGATGTGTCTTCGCACATTCAATTTTCAGCGAGGAAAAGAGGTGGGAGCCGCATGCAGCATTCTTTATTTATTTATTTATTTATTTATTTATTTATTTATTTATTTATTTATTTATTTATTTATTTAAAGGTTTTTCTGATTACAAAGTATTTTGTACTGTGCCCATAATACTTTTTTAAAACTAAATTAGTTTATATTATAAACCATAAACACGGAGCTGGCGAGATGCATCTTCGTAAACGAAAGGATTAACTGCAATTTTCACTACATTTGTAACTCTAGATCTAATTATATTAATGTCTTTAGTTCTGATAACAATTTAAAATCACGTTTAGAGAATACTGATACTTCATTGAAGTAACCTACGTAAATCACTAAAATCCATTCAATTCGATAAATTTAAACTGAAATGATGCAGGATTCGCAATGCATTTATTAACCATTTTACTAATTTTCACCGCGCGAATGATTTGGAAGAAAACCGCGCAGTCCTTGGCTTTTCGAGAGGTGTCTATATGTTCGTAGATACCCTGGATCTCGGGAAAAATAAAAACAACAATGAAACAGTTTCGATTTTGACTGAAAAATGTAAGTATTCGATTGTTTTATCGCGCCTATTTTCATATTGCGCTTACCGACTGAATTCTCTTACCCAGTGCTTCACTGCATACGACACAGCTGACGTCATGCCACGAGGAACAAAGAAGCTTCGTTATCACGTGTGCCGTTTCATAACAGCCATTTTTTGCTTCTCTCCAATGCGGTCTACAAGACATTCAACAACAGCATTTTTTGCAGCTGAAGACCGTTAGTTATTGTATTATTGCATATTAAACCAGAACAGGGAACGTTTTCCCGTAGAAAAATCACTGAGGGCTAAAAGTAACTTTTAAGTTGCTGGCATTTTTTCCCGCAAATCGAAAGACATATTATCTTTCGGGGCATGATGGTAGCCCTGTCCGATACATTGTCACTTAAGCCCAATTACCACAGACCACGGAACTTGCCCCTAGGAAATTGACATGGTGGAAAAACGGTCTCTTGCGTATTATTCTCTATTACATAATCCTTTTTTATGGATTACTCTTTGTTTATAATTATTATTCGAGCAATACAAATATTTTGATATATTCCAAACATTTTATTGACATACATTAATTCATTTTACTTATTATGACAATTTCACGAATATACAAATACATGTGAGGGAGGGTCCCAAAGTTAGGCATATAGAGATAATTGTTTACAAATAACCACTTCGAAAAATTTCTTCCTTTGGTATGTGTGTCTATTCGTTTGAATGTGTCATTCTACGCCAGTGTTCGTGTTTCTGGAACCCTGCCATGTACGATTGCTCTCATATATCCAGATGTGACTAGACGGGAAATGGGTGAGGTGGAGTGCTCAATGAGCACCCATCAGGTCGGTGCCAGTAGCGAATTCCGCGATGGGCTTATGAATCTCGGCCCTCGCCGGCTCGCGCTCGCCCACAGGTGCTGTTAGTGCGTGTATTGAAGACCCGTCTGGGACGATTTCGACGTCATCGTCAATTCCGTGTGTTGGCAGAGCCGTGGGGCAACATCAACACGCCACGCCGACACGCAGGAGAGAATATGGCGCCAATATAAAAATACATCTTTGGCCAGTAAATACAGTTCATATGAATGCAAATAACATTTCCAATTGATTTTTTTGTGACAAATCACATTGTCTACATTTTTCGAGAGGTCCATTTAGCTGAAATTGTATCAGATAAATTATTCATTTTTAGGCAGGATTGTAATACGTTCAAATAATGGTCTAAAAAGGAATTTATAGTTTCGGGGAAATTTAAGCTGAACTCTACGAACTTCAATTTTTGATTAATAAAATTTAAATGCTTTGCGTCCCAATGATATAAATGAGTTAGGCGATTTTGTCACTTCAAAAAGAGCATGACAAGGAAAGTCCATTTACATTCGTAGGGAATAGCACTAATCTACGGCAGACACCAGTTCAACCGACAAAATGTTGATCGGCCTAGCCTCTTCTTAGAGTCAAATTCTGAAAAATCAAAACAGATATAATCATATATTTTCTAGTTATTTTATATATTTTTGTAGTTTTTGTGGCGAATTTTACGTTTATTCAATATGAAAATAATCCAAACCTTCAAATTAACTTCTCTTAAATGAATAATCAAGACCTTAAATATAAGTGTATAAATGTATATAAATATCCTTGAATATTTGGAAAAGAAAAATGCACTGTTTTTCAAGAAGATTCAACTGAGGCCCATTACTTTTTTTCTCGTCACGCAAATTCTATAAGGTGTAACGATAATCGTGGCCACTACAGCCTTTTTCTTTTGCTCACATTGTACTACAAAACTGTTTCAAAACCAAACATCCAAGCTTACCAGAAAAATTTTGATTATGATTTTAAACTTTGATAGCTACACTGAAATGTACTTACATTCCTTCTTGCCATAGGAATGATGTAAAAAATGACGTGAAATTAAAGAGCAGATTATCATTGCATGGTTCATTTGAGAATATATTTTCGTGTACGAAGAAGTAAAAATTTATGTAAATGTAGAGATGAAAATAATTGTTAATACCTCATGAAATATCATGAAACGTCACGAAATATAACTGGCGAAGTTGTCAGGTTATGTAAGGGCATATGTGAAGTAACATTGAGCTCGTTGGAAGAGAGAAGCAATCACATATTCCATCACAGAACACTTATTTATTCTTAACTCAAAATACGATACATCTTTTTTGTATTCCATTTTTTTGCATTCACTAACTTTTTATATTGTTCCCAAACAAAACAATCCACAGGATTTAATCCTCCGGATCGCGAATGCCAATTACCTCTACGACCAATTCAATGATGTGGAAATGAATATTATACGTACACACAACGATACACTTGCACTGAAACGCGCATTTTCCATTCCGTTCAAAGAACAGATTTACACGTTTTTTAATGTGGAAGAACTCGTACATTGGCAGAGGAGATGTCATCTCACAAATATACTTTTTAAATACAAACGAAAACAAGAAGTCATCAACTGGTCAATTCTACTGTTTAAGGAGAAGTTTGATGGTATCCTATCATTGCACTGATTCTGAAACATTGCTATGCGTTATGCGTATTTAAACAAACGCGCTTCTATATATTAAAAAAATAACTAATTTTCCAACACACAAACACTATTAACGTCGTGTCGAGCTCCACAACGAGGGAACGCCTCAAGAAATGGACGGGAGACTTTGCGACGGTTTTTGCGGCGTCATACGAGGAGCATTCATTTACGAGTAAAAATTTACGTAAAACTGTAGGAAACTTAAGGTGCCAAATCGAAAGTAGCCAGATTTTTAGTCAATGTTAGAGTGGGCCAATTGATTAATCTTCACGTGTCTCTGTATAGCATTGCAATCATGATGTCTGTTCATGAAATTAATGTGAGCGTTTTCCTTTCAACTTGATTCTGTTGAAAATCTGCTTGCGTGTAAAAATGAACGCCACTGAGGATATTTCCGAATGATGAATTCTGAGTGAAGGCAGGAATGCAGTCTTCGATCGCGCACGTGTATACTAGTGTATACTATATACAGCGTGGGGAGGAAATTCATGATTTATTTAATAGGTAATTATTACAGACAAAATTAGCTTACTTGATCCTATGTGGCTAGGCCGAAGGCTTTTAAGCCATTACAATACCTACATCCTTTCGCGTTCTTATCTTTCGAATTCTGGTATTCACCCAATTCATGATGGTAATTTTGATAATAAATTAATATAAAATAAACAAATTTACAAAAGAAATTGCTTACCTAACATGAGTTTTCTCTCAAATTATTAATTTATTTCTGGAACATTACCTGTAGAAGTACTTTGAAATCTGTAGGAAGCAATATTTTTACCTCATTCTTGTGATTTACTTCTTAATAGCAGCAATAGGAGCAATAAACAAGTGTACACTTTGTAAGACAGTGTAAGTATTCGTACAAATATCGTGTAATATATATCAAATACTATGAGTAAAAAAAAATTAATGCAAAAATGTGTAAAACTACTTTCATTACGCATAATTAAGTACTAATAAATTGGAGAGGCATTTCGGTCACGTCTTGCAATAATAGTATTGTTTTCAACTCATAAGCAATGTAATTTGAAATTTTGTAATTAGCCTACGCCGTGTATGAGAAGTAAACGGAATATCAAACACTGACAGATGAGAATACAAGTAATAAATGGCAACAACGCTATGAAGTTATCAATGGAGTTCCTTCCGATTGTTTTTGTATTGAACACAGCTCAGAGACAGGAAGTCCTGGAATTCAGAGGAGCAGAAAGGATCCTCAAGTGCACATAAAACAGGCAGCACTTTGATTGTTTTTTGTTCTACTGTTCATCAAAATGAAATTTCCTCGAAATATATTTGATCAATTTCTTTCTAGAAACTGTAACTAACCGAAAGGGCACGTACGCGTCTCCGGTTCGGATGTCCCGTTTGTTATACACCAAATGAATGAAAATAGAACCGCCGTAATTCTCAGAAATTCACCATATTGCAAGAAGTTTTGGAAAGCTCAGAACAGATTCTCTTTGATAGCACAGAAAGTGAATTACTGTGAGAATACATAAGCTGTCCTTATAATTTAATTAATGAACGAGCGCATCAAGATTAACATTCGTATTTTGGGAAAAGAAAAAATCCATATCCTTCTTGGTTTTAACTTCGATATTTGCGTTTTTTATTATTGCCATGAGATTATTTTGATTCAAAAATATCGTGGGCAATGTTTTTATATAAACTCAACTTTTGTTTCCAAACAGATTATTCTGAGAAAATTAAATGCGAATTGTTTTTGAAACAATTTGGATTATGAATTCTTTAAGCTTAGCATTGAAAACCTATTTTATTTTCATGCTCAAGAAAAAGTAGAAAGCAGAATGTGTCTATACTTCTATAAATACTCACGTATCAAAAACAAAAATGTGTTCTACGAAAATGCCACATGGAGACAAGAACACTTTTTTCAGCATGTCTAAATATAATGAGATATTTTTCTTTGAGAAGAGCATTGAGGTCTAGAAAAAGGGCAAGAGCCACGGAGAAGTTCTGTACTCTAAGCACTGCCAAAATTTGCAAGCGTCTGCGAAGTTTCAACGACACTACTAGTATATAGGAGTTTCTAGAGTTACATTTGGAGTAGTTTTATTTTTATTTAAAAATGAATTTATTATATATAATTAAATTATATATATTTTTTATTTATTTATTTAAAAATAATAACCTTTTTCAGCAACCAGATATTACGATTTTTTCAAATTCAATAAATTTTCACAAAATATTCATGACCTTGCAGCACAAAAATAACCCATGTCCTCTTCTCACTTTCAAACACTGCTTGCAGAAAGCATATTAGTCATTCCTGGCAAATGATCGTATTATATCATTCTGTAGCACTATAAATACGAAGATGACAATAATGCAGAAAGAAGCGAAAACAGATAGATCACTGACTAGAAAATATTTTAGAAAATATATTACATTTGGAAAGTTAACAATTAGTCCTAACTATAGTGGCATTTGCTTTAAGAAAATCAGAATTTAAAGACATTTCAAAACGTTCATCTGCGATTAAAGTTTTCTAAAAAACTGAAAAACAGGAATAAATTTTGTTTTTAAATAAGAAAAATCAGAAATCTGAAATGCAAGATGGTAGTGTATTGATCTTCTAAAAACGCGGAAGTGGATCTATTCTTCGCTCCCACCATAACTTTGTGGATACTAACTACAATCCTTTAGACGTATTTTCACGGGGTTTGTGGTTTGATGGTGTTTATGGTTGAAGCACCCCAGTTTATCACGTTTGGGGTCAGCAAGAGTATAAAGTCGTAAAACTCTTCCAAATCCACACACTACCGGGATGCACTTGAAAGGCAGACCTACTTTAGGCTTATGCATACGAGTTCTAAAGTGAAGGGTCTTCGCATATGAAAGCCACGCAATAAAGGTGAAGCTGCAGGGAATATGTGAGGAGCGTGCGTATGTCCACCAGTTTTAGGGCACCGTCTCTCACCTAGCCAGTGCGGGGCTAAATCCTCTTTCCAAAGGCTGACGCGCTGTCAGTGTAAACGGTTCCATCTGTTTTGCATGAGGGCTCCAAGAAATGAAATAAATACGTAGTAACGAGAAAGGAATTTCAAAAAGGATCGAATCACTACGCGTCCTCTATTCAAGGAATTATTTTTTAGAAAAGAGCTATATCTGGTAGCAAAATGTTAGTATAGAAGAATAGCAATTATGAAAGAAGTTTGAAGCAAATGAGTTTGTTTTATCGAAAATTTTAAAACAGCAAAAGTAACTCTTGATGCAATTGTGTGTAGATGTTCCTGAAACTCCAATCATCCGTCTTCTCAATCAGATAAATACCTTTCTTAGGCTACGAATGGATGAGTTGTGAATGTGTGTTAGTTTATAGAAACCAGAATTGTATATATCCATTCAATTTTTTCACGAGAAACCTATCTTTAAGAAATTAAAATGTAGGATTACGAGTTTTTGAATTATTTTATCGTGAAACTTGCAATTAAAAACGTAGCAGAAAAATATTTAACAATATGGTATCATCACTACAATCAAAACAGACAATGTCGGCAGGAATATGTCCTCATCGTTAGATGAAATTATTATTATTATTATTATTATTATTATTATTATTATTATTATTATTATTATTATTATTATTGATTTCGCAAGGTTTTATTTCGTGCTCGTGTGTATTTAGTATCGCATTATTTTCATTTCTCAAAATAGGTTCTGCTACTTAAATTCTAAGAGCACGACTCCCCAAAATGCTTTTAATATTCTAGAGTAATTGGTTTTGCATTGTTTATTACTTAAAATGTTTTGTAGTGCTATTCGAATATTTTTTATATTTAAATCTCTTATAGTAATGAGTAAAAATTGGGTAGAATAAAATTATGTATGTTATGTGTAAAATAAAATGAAAATCATTTTGATAATTATTTAAATTGACACGAACTATTAACAAAACCGTAATTACCGTCTTATAAAATCTTACAATATTTATCCATAATTGTGGCCAATATTTTCAAAAGTTATTTTCCTCTTGGGTGAGAAGCATCAATCACACTTCAGTAAAATAATATTATTTGACAAAGCATTTGAAATTAATAATGCAGTTAAATCAATACAAGTAACTAGTGTAGTGATAGTGCAACTGTAGTGATTTCGTCATGTACTTATTAAAGTGAAGTTTTCCGAATTACGTGGTCATCGGAACACGTTGGATCATGGCCAAATTCGATTATTTTATCGATTCCATATAAAACATTAATTTCAAGAGAACTATAGAACTCTCCGTTTCACTCGCACAAAATTTGATATTGAGAAGTTAAATGGCACAACTGTTCATTTCGTTCGACAATCGATTGGTTATCTCGATATGCGAACGTTTTAAATGGAGATTAAAGTCAAATTTTACAAACTCTTTTTAACTTAATTAATTTTCAACGAATCGTATTTGTGTGAAAATGAGTGAAGTACTGCGTGAGATATCAAAACAATGTTTTGTTAATTCAGACTAATCAATTTTTACACATTTTAGTAGATGCCATTTTACACGTATTTTGCGTTCTCTTGCTCCTGGTTTCTCCCTCCGTCCATTTGCACAAGAGAGTGCTCCTGAGCCTTTCAACGCCTCTTGCTTTTTTGGAAGGTTTCCGCCTCGTGTGTACTCAGCAGCGCACACCACTTTGTTTTATATCCGTTTATTTCCCTGTCCTATATACTTTCCCTCCTCTGCCCGTCTGAGCGGCTTCATTCCGCCGTTTTATAGTTTTAAAGTACCCTCTTTTGTCTCATCTTTTCACAGAAACGGTTTCGCATTTACCCCGGTAATGAAAGACCATGAAAGAGTAAAGAAATTAGTGTAAAGATCTTCTCCTTTATTTCGCAAATTGGCCAGTCTCGCCTTTCAAGACATTGGAAACAAGTGATTCGCTTATTCCGTGCCACGAGGCGTCCGCTCTATCCGCCCTCGTTGCGGATGGTCCAAGCTGCACGTCACACTCGCTGCCGCGTCACCCCGCCGACCCGACTTCCTTCGGCCGCCCGCGCCTCCTCGCGCTTCGACGCTTTCACTGCACCCATCGCCTCCGCCGCCTTCTCCCTCCCGCAGCCCCCTCCCCTTGCTGCTGCCGCTGCCTCCGCCGTCCTCCCTTCCCGCTGCACCATCCCCGCTTCTGCTGCTGCTGCCTCTGCCATCTTCGCCCTTTCGCTGCTCCATTCCCGCTTTTCTGCTGTTACCCCACACCCACCTTCTGACTGCCTCATCCCCTACTATTGCTGCTACCGCAGCTACCGCCTCAGCTGTCCTCGCCTTCTCGCTGCCTCATCTCCGCAACTGCTGCTGCTGCTGCCCTCGCCATCCTCGACTTCTGGGTGCCCCATCCCACTCCCCACTAACATTGCTGGCTCCGCCGTCTCTCTCTCCCTTTTTTACTCCCTACCCACTGTTGCTGCCGCTCCCGCCATTTCACCCTTTCACTGCCTCTACCCCGTTTCTACTGCTGCCGCCCCCGCTCCCCCCTCTCTCTCCCACTGATGCTGCCGCTCACCCGTCTCACCCCCTCGCTGCCTCAGCTGCCGCCGTCCTCCGCATCTCTACACCCCCGTTACTGCAGCTGCCGCCTCCCCCACCGTGGGCGTTTTGCCACTGCGCCGCAATTCCTGGATTCCTTGCGGCTGGGTGTTGCGTCGGAGCGCTTACATCCTGTTCAGCGCTCCTTGCCTGTCCAGTGACCAGAGCCACCTTCCTCAGCCACCTCCACTACTTTTGCCTCTTTCACAACCTTCTCTAACCCCCAGCCCATTGTCTCCCAACCGCACCAATATTTTCCACTCATCTCTTTCATACCCAGCCCCTCAATCAACTCGCACCGATGTCTACTTCCACGGCGCCACATTGAACTGAATCTCGACTCCCAACAAAAACAAGCAAACGCTTTGTGATTCCAATTGCTACAACGGCATTAAAGAATATTCAATGCGAATGTTCTGGATTCTAATTATTATTGCTTTGAAAAACTTTGAATTGAAACGAGGAAAACTGTATAAAAACCAAGAAATAAAAGTAGAGCACCAAACAAATTATTTTTAAAATGCATTTCTGTTTTAGTATTTTATAATTTAACTCTTGTCTGTCAAGAACTATATTTATAACTTTATCTTTCAATGTGACCGCTTCTTATCATAGAATGTATTATTTATTTTATCATAAAATATATATTAGACAATTTAAAGAGGTGACTCAATAAATAATAAACTTATATCAGAATATAACTTCTAAATTTTTAAGCCCGGCCTCACAAATATTGCCAGCTGCATGATTAAACATCATTCAATAATATATTTTGAACTTTGAAACCCTTTCGTTTCGTTGTCGAAACCAATAAACGGTCTCACCTGAACGAATTAATTTTTCAAAGGACATGTGAAACAGAAGCCTTACGTGTCGCTTTTGATGCCTTGCGCTGGCGCCATGCAATTGTACATAGAAAATTCATCGAAATACAGTTTTCTTTTGCCTCAAAGTTTTATAAATCCCACTGATACAGCTGTGTGTAGAATGGAAACTTTGTTTACTGCGGGTCGCCTGTCACCGCTTTGACCTTCACGTTTCCGTTCGCGTCGCCGCTACGCGCCCCATCCCACCAGGTCGTTCCCCGGGCGTCGGAGCCTCGGCGTTACAGATTGGAGGGCCTCCGATTGGGGTTTGACGCTCGCTCGCGGAGCGCACCGGCCGCGCATTTCGATTCCGACGATCAAACGCGTCCACGTCGCTCACTTTTAAGGCGTAACAGCTTCAAACAATTATTATCTTGCTGCTCAAAAACGTGCATGTTTTCTGAGGATCGGGAATTGACACAGTCATGCCTTTTGCTTTATTTCCTCACCGTGGGGGCCCTCCACGGGTTTGATTTACTTGATTTGATGTAACTAGGAGCGATTGTTATTTTTAGTTTTCATTTTTCAAAGTTTTCATTTTGTGGCAAAATGAATTCAATATTTCTGAGATTGTTCTTAGATGTGATTGCTTTGTGTTACGGTTGAAGGCTTTTAAAAAGGTGGAAGGCTTATCAGGAGTGAATTATTGTAGTCTCAACCCATTAGGAAGCGTGATTTTCTGCGAAGGTTCAGTTCTTTTGTTCATTTAAGATGAATACGGAGGTGCTAAGAGATATACCTCACGATGAAGATAATTTTGGGAAAAGTAGGAAAATGTATTATTTAATTGAAGGAATTTATAGTTCATAATGGATTTGCTTATTAGTAATAAACCATGAGAGTTTAATAATATTTTTCACTGCTTTTCTTTGTACAGTTTCTAGTGTTACATTACATTTAGCTGTATTTCCTGATATCGATCACAGGTCTAATAATAGATTTAAGAATTACTGTTCCGGTTTCTATTGTAAAGAATAACTATTTGTTAGTTACTTCATAAAGTTCGTATACATTTGCTCCCGTCGTGTAAATGTGTGTTTTTCAGCAACCTTGGTATTTCTATACACTAGGCAGCTGCCTTGTTTCGTACTAGAGGAATTGTGAATATGTAGCTGGAGTGGGATATTGGGATGTCTTATTGTGAAAATTTTTGCTTGCGTTGGCGTCATTGCTTATTGAGTGGCTCGATAGTTGACGCATTGTCAATATGAAAAATGTAACACTCATTGCAGTGCTGGTACTTGTCACGAAACAATACAATGCATTACCTCACTGGGCTCATCTTTGGCGTTATCTACCATGATGACCGTTGCATTTTGCGCTATGGACTATTGTAGCTCACTGTCAGACCTTGCGTTATACACATTTTTATTACATCGTATATGAATGCACGTTGCAAAACTCATAAATATTTCATAGAACTTTTATTCGGCAAATTATTAATGTTACGAGTTCAACAGTGGATATTTATAATGCATTAATTGAAAAAATTAAGTTACGCTTCACTAGCGTACTTATGATGTCGGGATGCACTAATAATACTCACTAATTTAAATAGATCACACATCAACCAAATTTTCTTAAAGGTACTTTCGTAAGTATAAGGTACGTTCATTTAGGAACTTTCTAAATTATATCCCTTGTTAAACTATTAATCTTCATTGCAAATGAAAACATCACTCATGCATAAACTTATAAGTATATTTGTGTTGTATGCTAGGCCTTCCTTCCCGGATAGACGCCGCAAAATCTAATATTAATAAACTACAAACCGGTCAACATAAAGTCGTTGGTGTGTCTTCAATTATGCAATCTCGTGGTACATTAACATCAAATTCACAACGAACTAAATATGCCTTGCCTCCGAGACTACGTTTAAAGAATGGCATTATAGTTTTACGTCAAAACACCTGGTTTACCATTATTTGTATAGTTTTATTTAGATAGGAGCACACTAAATCGAATAGAACTAGACCGACATTTCCGAACGACAATATATAAAACATTTTAAGAAACACCTACGTCATTGTCTCAAAAGATTTCCTGACGAAAAAAAGTTCATTGTTTAAACCTCTTGAATTCTGTTGTACAAAAAATAATGATGCACTTTGCTGCTGAACGTATAATAATTAAAATTACTATACTTGTTACGAAGTTCTGTAAAAATGCTGATTGTTGAATTTTTACTCTCACTTATGGATTATGGACATACTTAGTTTTACTTAATTCATGTAGAGTAGATGCTTGGAATCTTTTAGTAAGGAACTAACTAACGTACCGAGTAATTAAGAGGTTTCAGCAAGTTCCGGAATACATAAAAATACGAGAAAATTGTATTACTTTTACCAACCAATTAGAGAAATATTGCAGGATTTTCTCACATATGCCAATAACAAATTTTAATAAAGAGCTTTCTTTGAACTTTTTCAAGAAATCGATAACTGCGAGGAATAAAAGGTCAGTGATCATGCTCAGTTTCTTAGTAAAAAAATTCCCAGCACAATAAAGACAGAGAAAAGTCATACTTCAAAATGATGTAGAACTAACTTGAATGTGCTCTGAATGGGTTAAAAACTCACATATTTTCCTTATTTATTTCCCACTTGAGGAAAGTAAAGGGATAACATCATTTTAAAATGAAATTGGCAAAAGAAAATTTTACACACGTCGAGCTGTAGCTGCAAGCATTACTAAGCAACGGGAACGCCGAATACTGAAATATACTGAATTTGATCTTGACAGATGCAGGACGTTCGCAGAAATTATTAAAATATTAGTGACAGTATAGTTCCTGCCACGATCGTATTGGTTTTTCGATTAATCTAATGTGTAGTTTCCGTAGATTCTGAACCGCTTCCATGAGTGTGACACAGAAGCAACTTGTACAACAGTCGCGGATCGTTTTGTTACGATCCTGTCCCCACACACATCATTAGAGCTGATCTCCCATCCTCGTGTATATATTCCCATCTGATAAAGGGAAGTCTCCTACAAGTGTGGGAGATTCGTGTTGCAAGGCTCCTAGGCCCTCACGACACTCACAGAACTTCTCGCAAATTAACCAAAAATAATGAAAAATATAAAAATAAAATCTCGTAAATATAAATATTTCTCACAGAAATGTATAACAATCTTCCCTCTCTTATACAGTATATGTTAATTCCATTCATGCTAGTAATGTGCATTGCAATACTTGTTTTTAAAAAAAAATGCATATCGCTGACATCGGTTGAAATAATATGGTCACATTTCGAATTCTTTTGAGGAGTAAAGGAATGTGTAAATATATTTGAACTTACACTACACAAGCGAATAAAATGAAGCGTGGTACATTTCATTTTTCGCGAAATCATTTGAAACACATTCTCGGAAAATACACATGTAGGACGAAATTGGAACATGTATGCAAATAAATCATGATTCTTACATATTTCCTGTAATTAAGAGCAGTGGTACGTATATTTGTTTGAAATTTTGGATTCGAAAAACAAGAATATTGCAACATTTTTGAGAGTTCACTGGAATACGAAACTACTATTTTTAACAAAATAGAAATGCGTGCCGCGCTCAGTCACGGATTGAAAATTTAATACACAACGTGATTGACAATCATACCCATTCGTTACGTAATTTCGTGGCAGCACATAAAGAACGTCTGTCCAATCTCACAAAATATGCCATTCTACAATAAAATGAGAGACATCGTTGCTCGAACAATGGAAAAGATGGTCGAGGGTATTTTTTTACGAAATAAAAACACACATTTCACGTGGCACTTTTTCTGAAAATACTCTAACGAAATATCCTATTATCACATTTTTAACAATGACACACTGAATATTGAATGATGATGATTAGCGCTGAAACTAACATACTAAATATGTATTTTAATACTCTGCTTATATGAAAGCTTCAAACAGTACAGCAAACTCTCCAACAGGCAACTTATAAAACTACACGAATACGTAAACATTACTTACCGGATGGTTGCTGCACCAGTTCCTAAGTCAAAAGTAAACTCGAGATGTCCGTCACTCATGTAAATGGCGACGAAATCGCCGACGCCATCAGAACGTCGGCCATTGTAGAGAATAACTCCGTCTGGTGCCGTGGGCTTCAACGTAATTTGTACGTCCAACCAAGATAGAGCAGACCCGGCAAGACCTGGGTAGCGAAGATAGCTTGAGCCGTTGAATGAAGGCACCTGAAAAAGTAAATGCTTAAGTTGACGGAAATTAAAGTCTTATCTTGTTTAGTTGAAATAGTTTTCTGACCTTATTAAAACAGACACTAAAATATTTATTAACAATTTATTTTGTTGACTTTTCCACCCTAGAAGGAATATTTTTCAATTATCTAAGGTTCAAATTTGTTGAGTGCCCATAATGACAATCAGCTACGATTTTATAAAAAAAGGCAATGTTGTAAAAATCACCGGTCATTTTTGTGAAGTCACAAACATGAAGTTAGCCAAATTATGGTTTGTGACTTCAAATACATGATTTTATAACATGTATGTGAAGTCAAAAAGTGTATGATTTTTTCATAAAATGCTAACTGATTTATAAGTGATGATTAATTGATTTCAACAAATCCGAGCTCTACATTTTTGAATTAGATCCCAAATAGTATCGAAACGTCAACAAAATAAATAGATAAAAATATTTGTTTTAACAAAATGAAAATAGTGTTTTCAGGATCCGAGGGAGATAAATAAGCGACAAAACACAAAATAAAACTAGCGGGGCTTCAACACCACATAATTTCTCGCATTATTTATACTTTGCTTATTCTGCATAATGCATTTTCTTAATAATTCTAAATAAGAGAAAGGTGGAATATTTTATTTAAATATTTTAACTGTAAAGGTTTTTTAAAGATAAATCAAAATCCGGACATCAGAAAATTCTATCATAAGAATTCTATCATTAGAAAAGCAATTAAATATACTTTTGTAGATATGCTTCGAAAAAGACAGGGCCCTTTTGACCAAACGGTATTCTGTTACAGTTTAAACTGTCTGGAAATTTATCTTATATTTACGAGGGTAATGATTCTCTATCATACGACGGTTTTATTGCAACCGGTTAATTTTCGGCCGTGAGAACAAACGTGTAATTTCGCTGTTTCCTGCATTTTAATTTAAAGTACAGCTCCATTAGTAAATAACATTATGATTAATGTCCCTCTGACTAGGACAAAACGTGACCCAGGAGTGTGCAGGAAATGCCTGAGTAAGCTACTCCCGACACACCTTGCTTCAATCATTTTCAGTCTAAATAGAATGCTAAAAGACAGAACTCTCAGTAGACAATCTGTTTTCAGAAGATTGAAAAAAATCACACATTATGTTAATAAAACTTTTTTCCATTAAACAATTGTTTTAGTATTCCAAATTATCCTGAGAAGCAAAGTCTTGTAAAGAATTCTGTGTTCCCAAATCCAAGTAATTGTTTTATTCTGAAGTGAACAACCATATTTCGTATGTAATAAATACTGATTATTTATCACGATATTGCACGTTGTGAAAGAATGTGTGTCTTGAAACATGGTCAGAAATATGTCGCAATCATGATTCACTCATTACTATTCGAAACGCAGCAAGAGGGATTTAAAATTCACTCGATTTTATCAAAAACATCAGATAATATTATTTAAATCTGAACACCACATTTGATAACGAATAAACTGTTTAATTAATTTAATAACAAAAATTGTGTTTACTTTTATAGAATTGGAAGAACTGAAGCGATTTTTAATACATAACGAGTTCCAGTGACAAGTTCTACATTTCCTTTGCACTTTTTAAGTAAACGATTGCAATAAATAATTTCGTCGATACCTTCACGTTCTTCTCGCTCAATTTTACAGAACCATGCAAGAATTCACTTACTTATTTACGTGAGAGTCGTAGCTATTCTCTTTAATTTCACCATTTGCGAGACCGCGATTCTGTTTTAACTACAATTAACTGACGTGTCAATGGTTACGTAAGTAATTTAACGTCATTACTCAGCATTCGCCACCTGACTGAAACGAAAAAGAGCGAACACGCATAGGACATTTTAGTTCCTAAATTCTTGTCATTTTATCGAGTTTTTAATGCACTTTCTGCTCTCTCATATACTACTTATGTAGTATAGAGAGATTGTTGAAATGCTGCAGCAAAAAACCGCGATTTTGTGACAAGAAAACTCTTATTGTGAGTTTCTCACACTTAGAAAAGATAAATCTTGTTCCTATAAACTTTCCTCGGAAACTTTGTGGGTATGTATATCGCCAATGCGAAATTTCGGATAATCCGATCAAAATTAAGGATGGAAGAGCTGAACTGGTTGCAGAGATCGCTAACGCAGTAGTGCCGTACCGATCTCGGACCGAAGGATCGCGAGTTCGAGGCCCGCCTCGGGCAGGGTTGCATTGTGTTCGTCCTTTCACGCCCCTATCATCATCATATCGTCATCCTCACAGTGACCATACCGTTACAAGTAATAGTGGTCGCCAATGACCTAGAAGTTGATGCGACCTTAAATAACAAAAAGGATGGAAGAAAAATAACAAAATAAACAAAATGCCTATTTGTAGCGTAAAGAACGGATTTTATAAATACTGTAGAACTGAGCGACTGATTATTGAAGCAAGCTGTCGAAATGAAACATTTATTGCACTGGTAGCTACGGTGGACATCACATGTTTATGTAGCAGTAATTTTCACTTTGAGGAACTTGCAAAATCGGTAAACGTCTTTTGCCATAAGGAACTGTATCTGCTTGATGCGACGCTACATTGCCACTTTCTCACATCGCACGCCACGTTGCATTCTATCTGGCAATACTATTGATGTATTCGTATACGTACGTATTGTTTTCAGATACTCCGAACAAATCACATCTCCAATTATTTCGGATTACTAGGGTTCTAGCGTACTTGAATTTTACTTTAATGAGTGTACTCTAGTGACAAAATCCCAATCCAGGCATTCAAAGTAAATTCAAGGCAACACGTTTGCCGAGACGTAAATAGGTTTTCTATATGTAATTCCCATAAACTGCTTACAGGACCTTTTGTCATAGTATTGTAGATCCGTTTCGCCACTACTTTTGTACTATATATTGTGTACGCTTTTATACAATACTATGACAAAAGGTCCTGAAAGCAATTTATGGAAATTCCATATAGAAAACTTATTTACGTCTCGGCAAACTTGTTCCCTTGGATTTCCTTTATCATGCCTGAATTGGGTTTTGGTAACTAGAGTACACTCATTAAAGTAAAATCAAAGCATTCGAGATAGATGCCGCTTACGTTAATCATTTAGAAAACTGCATTGCAATGTTTTGCGTTTCAAAAGTTTTTAATGAACGTAATTATTTTAAACAATATAGGAGGATTTAAATTAATAATTATATTAAATCATTTAACATCAAACACTATTGAAAAAACGTGCCGTTAATAATGATGTGACCACACGTGGAACTCGGCAATGAACATAATTTTAACAGGCTAATCCGGTGTACTGCTAGAAAACGCAAATGACTTTTAAACATTTGAATTTCTCGTGTAATACCCAATGAGACAGAATTAGCTAATTGATGGTACTGAAAAACGACTGAATAATTTTTTATCAGAGATGTTGAGAAATACGAACAAAACATCTTTATCCATCTCTCGAAACTTCCTCTGTTTTTGATTAATTTTCATCGTATAAAGCTGTGTAATGCATTTATGGAAAAACATTAATGCGTATTTTCTAAACATTACTTTCTGTCTGCAATAAAAAACTTTTACTATACAACACAGTGCGTAGAAGAAAGATATAACCAGGACAAAGTTACTGGCATGTTTTAAAGTAATTACGCCCATTTCAAACTATATAATGAGAAATAGAAAAACCTAAAAGTTATGAAATGGTTTTCGGCTTATTTATATTCTAATTCCAGCTATTTTAACGAAATACCTAATTCTAAGAATTATCATTTTCGTTTCTGAATGCAGAGAAAGATTCCACAAAAAAAAATGTTGGTAAACTCTGATTGCCCGGGTGGGGTCTTTGGATTCATGAACTCCTTCCAGCTGTTCTGAGAGCGGTAAGCATGCAATTTTATTCGGCAGATTTATAGTCTCTTAGGCATATCCGGGAACAGTACCTACAAAAAAAACAGCCCATCATCATTCGCCATCTTTTCCACAACGTTGGGAGTGAAACTTACTCCATTTATAAGGTCCGTTACAGGCCATAAAACATCCATCAAAGCGAAGACCGCTCGAGTCGTATGCGCTCACACAACTCGCCTATTTCTTCCAGCGGTAAGGACATTGGAGCACTCCGTCTGGATATGTCTTCCGAGTCCGTAAGGATCACGTTGGCAGACATCCAGTACGAGTTTTCGACGAAGCCCATGTTTCTTGCCTCGCTCCCCTCGTCGGCGTCTTCATCCCGGTGACGCGGCGCTGGCCCGGGCAGCTCACCTTTCAAGCGGCCCGCTGTCCGAATAGTCGGTCCCAACGCCGGGGATGAATCCTCGGGTCGCCGATCCGGCATTCGAACTCGAACTCTTTCGAAAGGGTGGTGGAAGTAATAGCGCGCGGGCCTCACGCTAAACGACCGGGGGCCCGCTTTGGAACGCCGGGGCCGAACGAATCAATCCGTGACGCGACTGGAAAGCCCGGCTGTGTTTCGCCGCGCGATCGACCGCCGGC
>BOPP01000018.1:11840812-11854142 GCA_017312745.1 Gryllus bimaculatus | reverse complement strand
GGGACTGGAAGCGGAGAAGGCTCGGCGATGCAGAGCGCACGCGCAGCAGAACGGGAAGAAATATGGGTAGTGTGGGGAGTACCAGTGAATACAGAATGTGGGCAGAGTTGTGGGTGAGGAGCAAGATCGGGTCTATCGATTAATTGATTATGTCATTCTGCCGAACGCATAAAATGCAATTGTTGTAAGTCCTGTACGTGTAGTGCACGTTTTTATCATAATAGTTGAAGGTGATCATTCCTCGCTGGATCCTAATATCCGGTGCCGGACTTCTCGTCGCCTTGCATGTATTTCCCCATTCTGGTATCTCCCACCAGCGAGACTCTGCCACAACCGGGTGAGTACTAAGCTCTCGACTCGTCTCCGGGCATGTGCGGTAGGGTATACACATGTGAGGGAAAATGTGTAAGGAAGGATGGAAATATTGCCCGCGGAGACAAACGCGAGAGGAGACAAACGCGAGAGGAGACAAACGCGAGAGGAGACAAACGCGAGAGGAGACAAACGCGAGTGGAGACAAACGCGAGTAGAGACAAACGCGAGTAGAGACAAACGCGAGTAGAGACAAACGCGAGTAGAGACAAACGCGAGTGGAGACAAACGCAAGAGGAGGCAAACGCGAGTGGAGACAAACGCGATAGGAGGCAAACGCGAGTGGAGACAAACGCGAGAGGAGGCAAACGCGAGGAGACAACGTGGATGAGATCACGGAAGACAGCGGTGAACAGGAGATGAGTGAGATTCTGCAGCACGGACGGGACGAAATGTGACAGCAAGAGCAGCGTCCACAGGCGCAGAGATATGGCATCCGGGATGGCCGGGTAGTTTAGCGCATACGCCAGCAAGAGCGAGCGAACGGACACGATGGGAGATAGTGGAGTGGGCGGGGATGGCGCCGAAGCGGAGGGGGGAACAAGCTGGAGTGGGAGAGAAGCAAGCCAGCCGCCTGCGCACGTAATCCCAAACCTGAACTGCGTGCTAATGTATGCGTACGCATTCGTCTCGTGGCTTTTCCTCACCGCAAACAGGTACTGCAATATCCTGAATTGAATCGAAATGTTCGAGAGTAGGAGGGAAGAAGCAATCATTGATTTTAAAATGAGAAAGAATCGTATAAAGGTGTTATATGGTTCGGTTTTTACATCAAGGTCGATGTGTGATTCGTGGATATGCACGAAATAGCGTTATGAATCAGGAGAGATATTTAAAACCCATTCCCCTCGATAAGAACAAATTAATCAGATAAAATCTTATCGTTTTAATATGCGTTGGAATAATTTTCTAGACTCTGCGTGCAGTTGTTTTTTGTACTGGATTTAACGCTCATGGACTATTTGTCAAAATTACAAAATGCAACACAATATTTCATTTTTAATCATCAGGTGGCTCGTTCGGTAGTAAAAGTACCTCTTGTCAACGTTACCTCTGGACTTTGCGAGAAGCTCGTGGCCGGATTTTAATTTTTTATTGGATTTTTTAATTTACAAGTTCGTGTAAACATGTCCTACGCTATCTTTATGAACACACAGTCACTCATCTCAAAGCAGAGATTAAATGCACGTTTTATGTGTATCTTGTAAGGCCCGGGAATCATACTCTCAGTTTGTATACGTTTGAAATATCCAGAACTCCCATTTAAACCTCTAAAAAGAAAACTGGGATATTAGACATCCTGACGACCTTTATCCCCGCTTTATCTTTTTCTATCGCTATCGCTCTCTCTCTCTCTCTCTAAACACACGTTAATTCTTTAGCCTACATTCGTTAACGCAATCCTTGGGTTCAGGAACCAACATGAAAGCAGCGAATACACAGCGTGATCAATTTTGGATGACGGGCGTTGATCAGTTTTCGAGGACCCCTGTACCGCCACCACCATCACCGCCGACGCACCGTTGTAACAACCAACTTTTCCTATCGAATTCCCGACCCTTCACGTAATCCGCCGACGCGCTGCCCGGAGACAAATAAAGCAAGCGACGCGCGGCACAGCGCCGCGAAAAAACAACAAACAAGGGAGAGAATGGAAATAAAGTTCCCGGAAGAGCGGCTTCACGCGCGAGCGCGGGGCTGCTCATTAGGTGCGTAATTAATAATAAGTCGCTGAGGAGGGTCGCGCGGGGCCGGGAGCTGGGGCGGGAGAGAGGTCCTGCGGTAAGGGCACTTGGGAACAACTCCCGACGACCGGCCTACCCCGCTGGAAGACGGCAGTCGCTGGGGCGCTGTCAATGCCAACCAAACAATGGACCGCAAAGAGAGAAAGAGACAGCTCGCGTCCATGCCCAAGCGCTCGTCGACTAATAAGCAAACTTGGTTTACGATTGACGGTATGCAAATAAGCGGGACAGCGTTTCGTTTTCTTCCCACAAGTTGTCGTTTGTTGTCATTTGCCTATGTCGTGATACGCATGTGAACACGACTGTTTACTACTGTTTTCGTTGTATCAGTAGAAACGGCTCAGGGCATCAAATGATGTCACTGCAGTGCCTCTGATCGGGGGGGATCCTAAGATTCGAGTCTCGACGGTGGCACTATTTTCGACACTAACTAGATAGCTGAGACGAATCCATCCACAGGAAAAAGGTAGAGACCGGCTGATCGGGAGTTTTCCGATCGATAGAGACTCTGATCGGAAGTTTTCCGTGGTTTCCCCGATCTACACTAGGTGAATGTCGGAGCCGTGCCCTAACAAACGGCCATGAACCACGTGCGATCTTTCCTCTCTTTCCTTGTCCTGTATCCCCACCCTTTACAAACATACCCATATACTTTTACGTACATGTATTACATTACTATACGCGTCGGGAGACTAGTCAGAAGCTTAGAAGTGGTCCCGGCTGGGGACGTCCCCCCTTGGTGAGAGATATCAGAATCGGGAAAACACCGGAAGTCGACGTGCAGGTCGCCGCCGGATCTCACGGTTCAGCGAGAGAAAAACTCCGCTACCTCTCGTAGTAAAAACGTGCACTTCACCAAGGGACTATTGACCATAGCAGTTGACGCGTCCGGAAACATGAAATAATATATTGTTTTCGTTCCTTTCAGAATGATATACGCTACAGTTATGCAATTTTATCGTTAATCCCTTCTTTATTTTGTATTCCTTCCTACTTACTCGTTTCCTTCTTCTTTTCGCAATATTCCTTTAATCCTTGCCTCGCCCAAAACGTGTCTCTTCTGTGAATGTTCTAAATGTTTTATCGAATTTCTCAACTGCCAGATCCTTTTCTCCAGGATTTTGTCTCCAAATCCCTGTCAATTTTTACATTTTCTTTCTTCTTGTCACAACACTGCAAGTCATTGTTATGTACTTCATAAACTCATTGAATTATTCATTGAATATATATTTATTTTATTCTGTATGCACTATTATTATAATAATTATTATTGTAATGTTCCCAGATGTTTTTGAACGCACACGGGCTTCAATAGATGAAAGTACATGTAATTTAGTTCTTGTTATCTCTGTCTCGTTATGATGTACTTCTCTTGCCTTTTAAGGTGTATTTATGTTTTCAATTACGGTTAAACAGCATTACGATTTTAATGAATATTGTGTAACAGTAAAGTGTATTTTCATTTCAGTATAATAGCATATACTGTTTACATTGTTGACTTAAAATATGCAAGATCTTCAGAGGTTCTATTGATAGGACCTCTAAAGATATTGATTGAAATTTTGTAAACATTTTTCAGCATGTCAGCTTTCCCTCTGTTCCGCCTGTCTTCAAACAGCGCTACGCAAGGGCGGTTTTGGATCCTATTCTTTGGATGCACGCTACTTCATTTGCAAATTCTCCAAACAGCGAACTACGAGAACATTCTTTCTCGTAATGCTGGTTACTGTTACGTAATATTATTATACTAGTTGCTCCCGTGCGAAAGTGTTTGAGCTTAATTGAACACAGAGAAATAACGATGAAAGTCCATTCTGTTAGATCAATATTGGAAGTTTCTTTTGGAATAATAAAAAGCACACAGAACGTGAAAAGTTCAGAGATATTCACAATTGAAAGATGTGAGAAAATGCAAGTTCGATGACAATTCTTGTATTTGATGAAAAACTGATGAGTGTCCATGCATTCTTTTCTAAAAATTTAGAGTTTATCGGTTGGTAAGCTAATTAATAATTTTCTTTGTTCTCTACATTGCACGTAATTAAATGTAAGTGGGTCAAATGGATCTAGAAAGCAGTTCAGAATTAACTGAATATGCAAAGATGAAACGACCAACTTAAGTTAAAGATACAAACACATACAAAAGTAACGAACTTTCCATTATTCCATACATCTATGGCATTTTTAAAATTTTAGTTTTTGTTGCTTTCCGTGAGTCTAAAGTTTCAATATTTTTGTTAAGAAATAAGAATCGGATGGACATTGATCAATATCCCGAAATTTTTGTATTCATTAAACGCTTATAGTTATCATTACAATTTGAATGGGTGAGTCGCTTAGAGAATGCTCAAGTTCAACATCTCCGTTATAAATGTAGCGAGAAGCCAGCACTTCGCTGCTAGAGCGCCTCCTCCCGCTGCGTGGAGGGCGTCTCAAAGGTTCCGTTTCTGACACGAGGAGCATCGTGGGTCATCTCTACAAAAAAGTATACATTTAAATAAACTGTGGCAGGAGGCTGCATATTTTTCTTTTATTTTCTGAGCGCATTGAAAATTGCAATATTAACTATTAGTTTTTATTTGTTTTTTCGTTCTCGCCTTAAGTGGTAAGAAGAAAAACTATTGTAAGCGTCCACCGCAAAACGGCCCTTTTTTGACACAAAACCTCTTATTCCCTGGCCTTGATAATGAACAAGTGGATAAATATTGTTCCTGTATGCAGAAAAATTTTCCTCTCACACCCTGTGTGGTGTGGTAAGAATGCATGTTTTGTGGGTTCTTGATCCCCAAAAATTGACGGCAAAACCTCTGTATCTGCCTGTACGTTTGCCCGTCAGTCTGTGTGGTCAACGGTAGCGCCTAACCGTTAAGATGATTTTCTCCAAATTTTATATTCCATGATCGATTTAAAAGAAATCAAAGCCCTGTAAGTTTAAAACGGGTATTTTGATTTTTGGAGTTAACCTCAATTACATTTACAATATTATCTCAAAACTGTCTGCTATTATTTAAATTAAACTTTGTTCTATGTTAACGTAAAAGACACGTAAAAAATGGCGCAATTCTGGAATTCGTTAAAATCCCTGATGTTTCGAAAACTGCAAAAGTTAAAAATATTTTTCGACATCTTGCTATAACTTAATTATTGCCGGTAGATATTTTCTTTTATAAAGTTCGAGTCTTCAAAGGTTTGAAAATAAAGCCGTGTACAACTTTTCGAAAATGAGTAATTTTTACGTAATTTGTGCTTAAAGTGAATGCAATTTAATAAAAAAGTATTTTTTCAAAAACCACTGGACATTTTTCTATAATTTTTTCCATCAATCGAACAAGGGATGTTTGAAAGAATGGCGGAGGTCTCGTTTACGTTAAACTCTGCATTTTCGAAAATTGTAAAAGTTATAGATAATGCGAGAAAGAATGTGTTGTAGTAGCACCACTAGTTATTTATTGTCGCATCCCCTTAATCCATTCGTAATAAAAAATATTATGAAAACATGCAGGACGCTTGCTCGGAAGCCAACGCTGTCATCAAATAATTAATATTTGTAAGGATAAAGTCAAATTCCGATATTTTCTCTGGTTTCACAACAAAGCTGTTGACAACAAGAGAGATATCGTTTCAGATACTCTGAGAACTTTTTTTTTCAATTTTATTTATTTCCATTCGGAAGTACATAGTTCAGTTACATCACTTTATCATATGTATTGTATGACTTAAAAATATTCTTATTATCTATCTAAAAACTAACTCTAGCTACAGGAGGGGGTAGGAAGCTTCAATCTGCACCTACTCTTCACAATTGTTGGAAAATATGTTTAGGAAGGCATTTAAAGGGTAACGGTTTTTTATTCGTGTTCTAGTATAGTCTGTTGAGGCGAGGTTGTATTGGCTGATGTGTGGTATAGAATTGATATTTGAATAAAAGTTATTGGATAGATGGGCTATGTGTTTGATGATGGGCTCTGAGAACTACTGGAATTTAATGTAAAGGTAAAGCGTTCAAATCATTATTTCCCTGGCAAAGGTCATCTCCCTCTCTCCCTTCTAGAATCCATCGTGCTTTCACTTCTGTCTACACAATATAGGACTCGGAGAACCTTTCGTATTCTCAGTATCTCCCTCAATTCGCCTTGTGGAAAGGAAGAAAGTCTTTACCTCATTAAGCCAGATCTCATAAGAACTCGTGACATTTTACGTAAAGATAAAAAAGACGGTAAGACAAAATGGGCTACGACTTAGGAAAACGACGAAAACGAATCAAGAGATATAGTGCTCCTCCAAATTTGTGACGTAAACAAGATTGTGGGGAATGGCGGGCCGAATTCGCGACCTCCGACTGCCGCGGCTCCCCTCTCGCGAAGCTTCGAGCCAAAGATAGCCGTCGCTATGGCAGCGCTATCGCCAATTCTCTAGCAGGAAAAAAGAAGAGATACCAGACCTCTCCGACCGCAAGGGAACTTCTGTACAACTTCCAAGGGACGTCTGTACCCCAAAAATACATTTGAAACTCTCATTGCAGCTACCATTGTGTTTGAGTCATTAGGGTTGCGTCAGGATCATTGACCTAGAAGCTGAAATACAATATTTGTTACACGGTTATTTAGCCTTTTAGAATTAGAATTAGTTGTGGAGAAGAAAATCGCATGGGTAATACAATTCACAAGCGCTAGAACACTGACTATAATTTATTTGTGGGTGGCGATTGTAGTGTTTGACAGATTTTTCTGGTAGCCGTTGTAAATCAGACAAGCGAATTTGATTATTTCGGAAGAAAACTACCATGCCTTTTTGTAAATAGGAAATTCAATGTCGCTGGGCAGGAATTCGAACTATGATGACAAGTGGAAAGCAGGCATGTTGATCATCATAATTTCGCGTAGATGACTCGTATTGGCTCGAAAATGTTTCTGAAAGTGCGTGAAGTTTTTCTATTACATTTGATTCTAGTCTTCAAACTTCTTTTTCACTATCATTCTGCAGTTTCAAAATTAGAGAAACTTGACGAACTGTTTCCTCATTTCTGCACATCGTGTTTCTCTTGGAAGAGAAAACATCTGCACGACAAGTGTTCATCGGAAAATTTTTTGAAGAGTGCAGTTTCTTTCGGGGCAGAAAAAGGTATTCCAATGATGGCTTCATTAGGCCCACCAATTAGCGAATCCGAAAGAAAGGAGACCGCCCCGCCGAGGAGAAAGCGGGCGGAAGGGAATGTGTAGAACACGAGTGCCGGGCGGAGGCAACTGAACACGGTCTCAACCTCGCCACCTGCGCCCCCAGCCGTCGCCGCCACCATGTTCACCTGATTGCCCCTTGCGTTCCAATTATCTGCGCGCCCCTACGCTGCCTCCCCGTCACCGCGTTGCCGTTGCCATCGCCGCCCACCCCCGGCGACGCCTCCCCCGTTGCGCCACCGGCATCCGCTGCTTGCACTCGCTCGCTTTCTTCCTTCGCCCCGCCGACGCCACAGCACCTGTCGCTCTTTGTGTCACGACGGTCCGTGTGTCCCCTGACGCCCTTTGTTGAAGCACAGGTTCCGTCTCCGCTCCCACTCGCAACGTGCGCTCGACCTTCATTTGTGACGAGGCTCTTTTCCAGCTCGCTCGTCCTTTTTCCTTGTACCCGGCTCTGACCACCACCTATACGGCCACACCTTCATCTGGAGCTGTCTCTTCTCGCTGTCTGCCCGATTCAAGTATTTGCATGTGCTGCGAAAACCTGGACGCCTACATCTCTTTCCACCTCTCTAACCTCCCGCTTGTTCTCTGCATCATGTTACCGTCACTTTTTAGAACATCGTACTTTATTTTTCTCCCTCTCTATTTTCGCAACCGTCGTTTCTTCTGTCTCACGGTCTTCCCTAAGGCTAGCCTCTCCCACGATCCTCCCTCTTCCCCACCTACCGGCTACCCGCACACATCCAGGCCGAGTCTTCCTTCCCCTCACGGCCTCTCTCCCGTCACACCCGCTTCCTCTCCCACTCTCGCTCCACCCTTCGCGCTCGGCTTTAACACTTCCCTCTCACCACTCACCTGCCTTCGTTTCTTTCATTTGTCTCACGGTCTTCAGAAAAGCTAGCCACTCCTACAATCCTCTCTGTTTCCCTCTTACCGGCCACCCGCACTCACCCAGGTCGAATCTTGCTTTCCCTCACGGCCTTTCCGCTTTTTCTCCCGCTTCGCACTGCGCTCGGCTCTCACGCTTCCCTCTCACCACCCGTTTGGCGCTCCCGCTCACGCCCGCCTCCTCCCCTCCCTCCCCGCCACAGCCCCTCCGCCCGAAGCAGGATCGATGGTGCGCCGAGGCAGTGGAACGTGCGGCGCGCCGTATCGATAGAGCGGCCTCAAAGGGCAGCCGAAGATTTTTTAGCACGTGGTCCAGTTACGTGCGCATTGCCCGCCCCGAGGGACTTCATTTACAAGCGAGGCGGGTCTGTAATGCGCGTACTTACGCGAGGATTGAGCAACCGATTATACTTTGTTGTCAAAAGGATTTGCTCTGTTATTACTCTCCGCTCATGAGATCCCGCATTCGGTTAGGAAAAGAAGCGCGGAAAATTTTTGAGAGACATTCTGTTTGTGTGAATTAATATACTGTACGGTGTATTTAATTTAAAAATTATCTACTGAAGGTAATGCAATTTTATTGCACTAACAGAATGCAGAATGACATTAGATTAATAATGCTTTAAGGAATAAAATATGGTGAAAGTTTAACATGGTTGCGTAATTTATCTTCGGTTTCTGTCACTCAACTCAGAAAAGTATTTAACAACTAATACATGTTGAAAATTTAGAATAGTTTTACAGGATTTGGAATAATTTAGATCAGTAAATCATAGAAATACAACACCTTAATTACGCATTAAAATTACTGAACAAAATAAAAATTTACACGAATTCATGTCAGAGAAATATAAATTCTAAAGCGGGGTTGTCCAACAGGGGGCTCGCGCTGCCATTTATTGTGACCCGCTAAAGGTTATTAATGAAAAGTGAAAGTCCCTTGCATCCATGTCGGGCGAGAAAATAGCGCGCCTATCGTGTTTTTCTAGTAAATTCAGCCTACACAGCCTAACAGTTTTTTTCTAGTACGTTCAGAAATTCAAAATCATCCATTGTGTTACCTGGGTTGTGCATGGCGAGGCCTGATATCACGCATGGTTCCATCCCCTCCCCGTTTCTGAGCAGCCGGGCAAACTGCCGAGATCAATATGGGGAAGGCAGGTGTGGATCGGCCGAGTAATGTAAATATGGCCCGCAATCATATCATATTGAAGGTTTTAGTTGTGGGTCTTGAGGATTTGCAAGTTGGACACCGCTGTTCTAAAATGCGCTATTAATAGTTATTTATGCACCAAGGGTTTTATAAAGGTACTAATGATCGAGCGGCGACCCGTTACCAGTAGAAGTCGTTAGCACCTCAGGTATATACAATCTTATTTTTTACCTAATTTTAATGATTCAGATTTACTGATTTACCAATTAACTAAATGGTAACTCGACTCTGTATTTTTCATATTTCCCTCCCGTAATAACGTTTCATAATTTTCTACATAAGAGAATGTAGTATTATTATTTTTTCAAATTTTCCTCATAATCACGATCCTCTCGATTCAGGCAAGTTATAATGTAGTTGGAACTCCTTACTGAAGGAAATATACACGCAATAAAATAACAGTAAAAATAAAGTGTATTGATCTAGATAGTTTTCTTTCGTCATATTTCTTGCACTTGTTAGAAATTCCAAATTTATTTAATGATTGGGAACCAATTCGCAGTTCAGGTATATACTCTTGTCATTTAAACACTTCTTAGTAATTACAAAAGCATTTATTATGTTATTAATAATTGTTTACAACAGACTAACATAAGGTTTCAAAAATGCGTCGATAAGAAGGTGACGTACAGACTTGGATCTCGCTTGGATAACAGAGGAATGTGAAACTTGTACGGAATACGTTGACGTTCTGACAGAATTTTCTCTGAGGTGCAATCAAACCCTGAAATAATGTGAAGAGAAACTTAAATACAACTCAATCCGCCAGAGAAGGAGCGAGTTGTTGCACGTGCGAAACTCGGAAAGTCAACTCATATAATTTGTAAGTTTACTTTGAATGAGAAACGTATATTCTCTCCTAATTATATCTCTCCGAAATTGAGCAGGCAGACTCCGATGTTCTCTAGTGTTTCATTTCGCAGCTTCAGTAAACGCAACAAACAGGGCCCCTCCCTCTCGCAAACCAAGCGCTTGAGTAAGATTCATTCATGTTTAACATCCACACAAATACTCTGTTACCACCTCCAAAGAACTTACACCAACAAGTACCTATCAACGAATTACGGTAGGGTGGTGTTTCGGTTGCTAGTAAAAATATTATAACAGTCAAAAAAGCCATTGTTAATATGTGTGAAAATTGGAAGTAAATGGATGCGAAAAACGTCAGTTTTTGTGTTAATGCCCCTAGATAATTGACAAACATCTTAATATGTTTCAAGGCAATCGAAAACAAGAGAAATTAAGATCAATAACTAAAGGAAAGTATTAATATCAGCCGATCCGGTGGCCGAGGTCGCTAAGGCAGTAGTGCCGTAGCGATCTTGGACCGAAGGATCGCGGTCCCGCCTCGGGCATGGTTGTATTGTGTTCACCTTTTCACCCCTATCATCATCATTTTCGTGTCAAACTAACAGTTACAATAACGTTACAAACAATAGTGGTCGCTAATGACCTATGTAACCATAATATAAATCTTTGATGCAACCATAAATAACAAAAAAAGTATTAATATTGGATGAAGATAATATATTCGAGCACATATTGATTTACGAACCAACCAATAAAATATCACACAACTAAATACCGCGTATCTAAAAGGAAAAGTATTTGTTTTCAAAAGTTATTCCAATCTTCTATACTTTAAGTGTTATGACAAATGAGTATTACTCGAAAGTGTAAGATTCCGCGGCCGGAGTTAGTAAATACTTGGCTGTCCCGGAGACGACACGTCCTAGGCACAGGTACCAACGTTACGGCCGGCGTTCTGCGACCTTCCTCTCAACATTTCGCCCCGAGGAAGGTCGCAAAATAGCGGGTGAAATGGTGGCACCTATGTCTAAGTCGCGCCGTCTCCAGGACAGCCAAGTATTTAATGAATATAACCTATTGAAGTAGCGTTTTGAGTTAGGAGTACCTAGGTTCCAGTCTACAAGACAAATCTTCAACTAGAAATCAATTTCTGATTCAATGCTGCGTTCAAGAAGCCATTTTGTAGATTAAAAGCGAATGTAGAAGTAAATAATTAGTAATGGCTACTCTGACAGATGCGTGGCTTCCTTCATCCGATCTGACATGTAGGAGGGGTCAGGTCAGATGGCCGTGTAATATTTTAGACCCTAGATGTCATGCAGTCCCTCTTTCCTTCTCGTTGCATTAGGACAGTGAAAGGATTCTCGAACTTTCCTATGAGTGGGAGAAGCGGGCAAACACTGATTCCGGGTGCGACAGCTACTTGGTTTATTAGCGCTTTAAGTGTAGGATATGTTACATTCTGGGAGGTGGCGTCGTTCCTCTACCGCCGCCTCCGAACATGAGATCCGGCGCCGACCAACTCGTCTTGCGGCGTTTTGCTTCTCCGGGTATCTCCTTCCAGCGAGGTACTACTCGGGGCACTACATTCGGGGCACAGGGATGAGAAAAAAACGTTCGCGCGCGGTCCGTGGCTCGTTTGCAAGGTTACTGCTGTGGAATTCTGTTGATATTCATCGTAGAAACCTTCAAAAACTACCTAATATTCCTTGAAAACTGTGTAGTCTAGCGTCGTAGTCACAGTCGATTCTCGAACTCTATGGGCTTTCCGATCATTAATCCTCCAGAAGCAACGATGCTGTTCGTTGAGCTATCACGCCAAAACCTGTCAAACGAGATGTTTACATGTGTGTACTAAAATGTAATTTGCTGGATTCTTGACATCTTAGGTCATCATGAAATTCCTCCCTGGATGAGAAAATATAACCTGAATAACAAATACACATTTTCACTCATGTTTTCAATGTTTTCGTCATTATTAATGCTTTCAATGTTTTATTCTTCCTACCTAGCAGGTCTTCTACAATATCCGTAGCTTCCCGCATCAGGATCACCATCATTACCGGAGCCACTCGATCATGGATATCATTTAAATGATTGATGTTCATTACTTCCTATATTAGCATAGAGTTTTTTCAGTCTTTTCATTACTTTGGTTGGTGCTTTTTAATGTAAACCACATTATAACAATCTGTTCTTTTCGATCCTTTCTTATAAACATATTGAGACCTTCAAGTTTGATTGTAGTACATCCTAATTTATACACTAACTTGGTTGTGTTCTACAGATCCTTTAAAGTATATCAATTTCCTATCATGCAGCTTTTAAAGTTCTTTTGTGATTCATTACCGATGTGACACACCGATTCAAAGCTGTAATTCCTTAAGAAAATTTCCTTATACATACATTGTGTTTTTTTTCTGCTTTGTAATTATTCCATTTGGTTGCTGGATAACTTTTCAAGTTTGATATATTTAGCATATCATGCGTCTTCCAACTTACTTTCGTATCAACTATTGTATCAAGGTATTTAAATTGCTTACATGGCCTTTATAAATATTCATGGCGTCAGTTTCTGTCCTCATATAATTTTTTTCTTTGGCCTACAAAAACTTATGAACTGAGAGTTGACTCTGAATGAACTATGACTTAATCTTCATTTTCTGAAATTAAATAATGCCAACACACACATTTTTCTAAAATCGGAGGACAATTACCACCATCATATTTATTTCTAACTTTGTTTATCTTTTACCAGTAATTACTTTGTCGATAATTTTTTTACATTCTCATGATTTCGACACCAATTTCACCCAGTTATGGTGGGAGAACATTAAATATCATCCAACGTGTTGTTCAGCATAAATAAAAGCATTGTTGAACATTCAACAAAAGGGGAGCAAACAGTGATTGACGTCTATATGTTAGTATACTTTTTTACTTCCCGCCGTTCCCTCGATTTGGCATTCCCTGTAATTACAAGAGCATTGGGGGCAATTGCCGAAGGTGGAAGAGACATATGCAGCTATCGGAAAGTCCGCCGGCCAATTACCAGCGGTTGGCGGGCGGCGCTTGCAGCAGCTCAGGGTTGCTGGCGCGAGCCCAGCAGCGCGGCTGGGGCCAGC
>BOPP01000018.1:11826448-11840767 GCA_017312745.1 Gryllus bimaculatus | reverse complement strand
ACCCTGACCTCGCCCTCCCGCTCGTCCCCATTGTCATCCCCGCTCCGTCCCCGTCCTCCCCGTCTCCCGTCCTCGTATCACCCCACCCCGTCCTCATTCACGTCCCTGCTCACGTCCCCGCTCCAGCCCTTGTGCTCACGCGCCGCGCCGGCCTCCCCTGCCCGCACCGCCCGCCACCGGACACCCCGTGATTAGCTCTGCATAAACGGCTTATGCGAAATGTACCATAAGCTTGAACAATTGGGGAATATATAAGCTGGTGTAATATTATTTATGTACGTCCCTGTTTAGTTCACAAACACGCAAATGGAAGAGGCTAACCTTTGCGAGGGCCTGGCCCACCATGCTAGCTGCCTACCGACGACAGTGATTTTGCCTTTCCGGATCCGAGTCATTCAATAGGGGTGTATAATGGTGGGCAAGAAGAATAGGAAGGTACGTTGACACAATTACTATTGAGTGGTTTGCTTTGAGCTTGCAGATTGGATAATCAAAGCGATACGTATTCGGTGTTATAAGAAACAGGGGTAATAAACTTTTGTATGTTATTCTTTATCACGGTCCAAATCTTCAAAATAACAACAAATCATACCACAAACTACAAAAAAAAAATCATTAGCTATTTATATTTTCGACTATTAACGGTTTTCGAAAAATAGATAATGTTGAAAGAGTCTATCATAAACATTACTAATGAATCGTTCATTACTAAATAACCGTATTTTTTCGATTTTACAAATATATCATGTGATTTTATGTCTAGTTGTGAGTAACTATAAACGTTTTCAAGTGTTTGAAGAAATCCATTCATAACTCTCGAAGTAAGGAAAATAATGTGTATTATTAACACAATTTAACAAACTCTCGGGGTGTATAAAATGTAATTTTCTTTCGGAATGTTATTGCAAAACATTCTAAGAAGAGGAAATGAAGAACGAAACGGAAGACTACGATGGAAAAGTGAGTAAGAACCCCAAAAAATGCAAATTCTAACATAGAAATAAATCTTTCCAAAGAGAAAGTCCAACAACCATTAGCAAAAACTGACTCTTGTTTAGAAAATGAAACCAAAATATATCCTAACTGCCACAATATTATTTATTTTCCCTTTCAAAGCAAGAAATTGAAATAATACAGAGAGGATGAAAGGAGAAGACGAAGAAGAAGGCGAAGAAGAAGACGGGAACAAGATGAATTAAATTTTGAAATACTACAAATCCCTGTACAAAAGTACTAGGTTTTTTGATGTTTTAAATTAATTTGTCCATAATTTGGGTTTATATGATTTTATAATACTAATTTTAATTATATTTATATAATAACACCATATTAAACGTTATTAACCTATTTGTTTGCATACAATAATATTGGCTTTAAAATCTTCCACACGGTCTTTAGTTTGTCATGTTCGTTTTCACCACTCGAAAAAACATAACAAGAGTAAAAATATCCATTTGTATGAAGTCACCCGTGCCGTTTTAACTAACTGCAAATGCAGATTTACAGAACTCGTTCCTTATTACCCCCAACATATTATTAAATTATTTGGAATAATAAGGGAAATATCTTCTTACCGTTTGATTGAAATGAAATAAAATCGTGCCCACAAAGCATCCCCACATATCCTTCTGAATGTAAAAAAATACAGTGTTCAGACTAAAAGATAATGGATATGCAAATACTGCAATATGTTATTACCCCTCAACTGTTTTTTATTGCTAAATAGTCGATTAGTTTTTTAATGGAACTCATTAGTTCTAAAATACCATCCTATGTGCTGTATTTATAATACTTTGTGTAAAATTTTATTTGAAAGTACTGCTTTGATTGCGATTCGGATTATATTTTCTTGGCAAACCTTTTCGAGAAAAAACGGGGAAAGAGTCTATAGACACAAGGCCAGAAAAAAATCATGTATACGTGTCCTTTAAGTTTACGTGTATGCCAACCATATATTTAAGAAAAATACCTATGAGCAATCCATGATCATATACTCTCATTGAAGAATGGTGAAGAGTTATTACAGAATGAATTTGGATAATTATAATTATATATCACTTTCAATGAGGGTGGGATTGTGCACGTGAATCTAGAGTCTCGCGATTAACCGGTGTTGCTTAAATGAACAGGTCCGGATTGCTTCGTTTACTTATTATCTAATCTCTCCATATTCGTTGCCTTTTACATTCTACGAAAACAAGGCTCGTTATTGCCAGATGTGCTCCTCTATCGGCTCCTCGAGTTCGCCGAATGTACAGGATTTCGCAACCTGCAATTGAGTTTGCCTTCATCAGGAAGTTTCGCAGTTGGGGTTCTAAACCACGTGATTTCAAGAAATGAGGCGAGAGGCGTAAAGTACAGTACAGGGCATGAAGTGAAACATTAGCTGCATATCGGTATAAAGAAACTTAAAGAATAACAGTTTAATACGTCCTGAAAACCGAAAGAGCTTAAAAACGATGTGGTTTTGTCGTTTTCTGTGTAAGCGCAAAGATAAAGAGGCAGAATGTGCGTAAGATCTCTTTAGACGAAAATATATTCATTTTGCACACGTTTTTTTTATTAAAATTAAGATTCTGAAGTGATTTATGTTGAAATTAGTAACCATAAGTATTTTTTTCCTGCTCGTTCATTTTCATTTCATTTCACGAGCTCTTTTACAAGATTTCTCTAGAGCTATAATTTCGAGCTCATTTGTAATGATCTGTAGTACAGTCTTAGGATAACATATGTACGTCCTGTATGTGACTTTATATCTTCATCTAGACAGAAAAAAGGCTTGAAATTTTCTTTTTTGTGTATTACGTAGACTCTTCGTAAATATAACTTTACAAAAATTTCTTAGACAACTGGTGTATATTTATTTTACATATATTTGTGATTTAAATTGATATTCATGAAATAAAAATGGTTCATTTTCGAATTGTATATAGTAACAGAATTTGATACTTCAGATATAGTTCGCCATGCATGTTTGCGTTTCTGGGGTTTTGTACAAAAATGTAGAATATGCCTTGGATACTTTTATACCGACAAATTTACTAGAGAAACCTTTTGAATAATGTAACTAATTCTAACAGGAGCGGAACATGAACGGGAATCTCGATATTAAAACCAACTTCCAGATTATCATATAACAATCTCATATTAACGCGTAACTTCTATAGTAACAAGATTCTGCTCATACCATGCCGATCAGAAAGGAATTTACTCCCTCTTCTCATTTGAAAGTTGTATGTCTCCTTGCAAACTATATTTTCTCTCAAAAGAATGAAAAATCATATATAATATATTTGGTAGATCTACCACATTTTTCAATAAGAATAAATAAATAGTAATATTTCCTCTAAAATCAAATGCCTATACATTGAGTCACAGTTTTACCTATACTGCCTCATTTTATAACGCATATAAAAAATTGCAAAATGGTATAAATGAAATATTAAAACAATGCACTTTTTTGTCCATTTGCGTTCTCACAATACGTGACAATTATATTGATAATATAGATTGTCAGCCATAGTTGTGAAAAAATATTTGTCTCTTATTCAGGTCACGTATTCATTTGTGGGCGCTGAAAAATTCAGAATAATATTTCGATAACTGCTGGTTAATTAATGTCTACAATTCATCGGGAATAAAAAAGAATTGACACTAAACAAATTAATTAATTTCCTTAATTTGGTTTTGAAAACGTTTCCTACATGTCAATAGGCCCACTCCTTGGTTTTGGAAAAAAATTATTGCCAAGCATTTTACGAGAAATTGTGAAGACGGCGACGAAAACAATACAACTAAACTGCCGGCTGTTTTCACTGTTCCGTTTCATATAAAAAGATATATAACAGCAAGTATGGATCACGAGTAGTGGTATTCAACGTTGAAAGAGTACTGAAGAAAACCCAACTAGAAAAAAAAACACTTTTCCAGAGTTTAGCAAATTTCCTAATAATTTAATTCATATTATTTTTAAAAATGATAAATTTCATTAATCAATAGGCAATAATATCAAGAATATTTAGAAAATAACGTAATAGATGTTGGCTTCATCGTTGTACTCCACATTCTACTTTTCTAGAATATAATTCAACTAGTAATAAAAAAGTCTTAAAGTAGCCTAAAACATTACAAATTTCTCATTTTGACTAATAGCATATACTTGAGTGGCGACTTCACAGTCTCACAAAGTGGACGAACGTCTCTTGATTATTATGCTTTTGAAATACAGAGTAGGTAAATAGCTGTAATATTATTTATGTATATGCTTGTTGTAAACTACTGAAACCAATTCTCACAGAAAAAATTTGTATTGAAATTTACGTGTTATGGCTGAACAATGCACTTTTGGATAGATAAGGAAATGGCACACAGTCAACTTTGAAATAAATTAGTGATGCTAAAACATCACATACATTATCATATTATTGGCCAAGCTTACGTACCATTTATAAAGTTCCCACTTCTGTCCTACAAACATTTCAGCCATCACTAGACAATATCAAACGATATAACTCAAAAACGCGAAAAGTGTAATATTTTGAAAAAACGAGTACATGAAGTGATTTAAAAACCTAATATTAACGAATAGTTTTCATTAATCTCAGGAAGGATTCTAGGTCCATCGATGATTGTGTTTTATAGGATTCAATTTTTTAGAATGTCGAAAATCATTGATCCTGATTTACGTGCTTCTTGTTCGAATATGGTGCATTTTTTTACAAGATTTAGTTAGAATTTGAGTTATTGCAGTGTCGATCGCTGTGAGTAAAAAGTCTGGTATATTCTCTCGAAAACACTTTTAACGGGTTTACTAACATCCCCCACTTATTAACTCTTCTCTTCAGACTTAAAAATGTACAATGACACACTATCATCCTATCGATTTGCAAGTTATTGCAGATTATTGCAAGTTATTACAAACGTCGCAGATAGAATTTACGAGTAGACATGGCTGCGAGACACTTCTTCATAAGAACCGGAAGAACAGAAGCTAACATCGTACAAAATAACGAGAAGGAAGAGGCTGAAAAAAACTACATAGGGTCTGCTCAACAGATGATCCTTTTTTGAATTGACAAAAGTAAGCTTCAAAAATGCATGTGAGTGTGTGTAAGTAGGGGATGAGGAAAGGATAAGGAAGAGAAAGGAAAGACAGCGCGCGGTCTATGGCCCGTTTGTTACGGTACTGCAAGGGTACGGCATTCACCAGGTGTTGATCGGAGATACCACGGAAGACTAAAGATCAGAGCCACTGGCCACTAGACTTCTCCTCCAGCCAGTGGCTTGAATTCGACTTAGCTCACATGCCAGTCGAAAATCCTGCCACCGTCGGATCTTGAATCCTAAGACCTCCCGGTCGGAGGAACTGCAGAGACATCAGTTGATGCCCTAAACCACCTTTGTTGGTGGGGCTACTAGTAGAAATCTCATTGTAGAAATGATGTTACAGAATGTTATTAATGTTAATTATAATTAATGTCAGAAATTGCCTTTCAAAATTTCTCTCAGACGTATAAATGTTAGTGATGGTTTGCCTTCTTCACTCAAATTGCTACTTACTGACATTTACAAACTTTATAAGGAAATAAATGAGTCAACGGAAAAAATACGTATGCCATTTAAAAGCAGTTTTTTAGGAGAAGCAATTGAAATCATTTGAAGCAACAAAGTATTTGAAACGCTTTGTTGTTTTCCTTCATGAATTATTGTCTGAAGATTGTTATAAATTACTATCAGTGTTCTTGTATATCGTAAATGTATTCTACATATCTTAAGCTATGCATTGTCATATTTTTCGACAAAAAATGACAGCCAAAATTCTTTGCGATGACTCTTCAAATACCATTACACTTGTTATGATAAAGTATGTAGATTACTTTGCGAGTATTACTGAAGTTTGCTTGGTAGACGGGAAAGTCCAAGTTTCGTGTCCTGACAGAATGCAGATTTTAAGCACCGGCTAAATTGCCGAAGCTGGATCGAAGTTTAGCACTATCTGGGGAAGTATTCTAGAGAGAGGCTTTTCTGATTAGTCTGAAATTTCCACGATTTTCTGCAATCAATTCCGAGCGGATATAGGAATCATAATTTGAAACAACGGGCTTCGAACCGCGGGTGTTTCTACCTCCTCAGAACATACGAGTAACATATTTTACGAATTTGTGAAAGTAAAAGGAGTCGAGAAAGTTTACCAGAAAAAATATTTACATTTAGATGTTGCATATGATATTTGAGTGTGTGTGTGTGTGTGTGTGTGTGTGTGTGCATTTTTGTGCACTAGTGTGCATTCTTGTCACAATCTGAAGCCACCAGCCGCGATTGATATTTCATGACTTGCGGTTAATGCAAGAATATTTGTGCTCTGTTTTCAATAGGGAGCTGTTGATATTGGCAGTTAATGATTGTAATAACTACCTCATATGTATGATAACACTGATTTATTATTGAGTATGAATATGTACTTTTATTTGAATAAGTTGGTTTTAACAACAAATGTGATTCGTAAATGAAGAAGCGTAGTATTTCAAAATCAAGAAATCGCATAACATTGATGATAGTTACTTTGTATTTTTACTTTTTTGTAATATACAAGTTTGAATTATATATGATGTGTGTTCACAAAATATTACTTCACCGCTCAGGTGGGAATAAACTACAATTGCAAAATATGCACTCTATGATATACGGATCTTTGTTGAAGGATGTCATAATGCATTACGTAATTTTGGGTACTTGAACGTTACATTTGAGTGTTGACTGAATTAGGAAAATCTAATGCTTTAGTACTCACAGTTTTGCTCTTACTATAGTCTTATTAATAATTATTCTTCCACACCAATTAATTTTGAAACGATCAGCCGAAAACCTTCTGTGGAAAGCTCTGTGTTGTTAGATTATCAATAAAACGTAAAAGCAATTTTTCAGTGAACAGTTCGTTTTTAAATTAATTACTTTTGTGATGCTTAAAACGAAAAACATTCAAGTTTTTAAAGAAATGTTGCAACAGTGAAGAAATTTTCTCCACGGTTTCTTTTAATTTTCCTTTTATCGTCTTTTGACCAGATATTAATAAAACGACTTTCTAGCCCGTTTCATACACTAACGTATCTGGGAATGTTCTTCTTAGATCAATAGTTTTTGGTTGTCATTCTGGAAATATGTATGATAACAGATTACTATAAACACAACTTTTTTGTGAAAACGGCACACTAAATTCTGAAGAATTCGGACTCTCCAAGTAAAAAATTTATTGGTTTTATTATTTCGTATTTATGAATGATAAATGTATGCATATTTCTTCCTTTTCAGGCCTTCTCAGGCCGCGCCCTAGTTAACACCAATGCTTGTTTATTGAAAGACGAGTAATAAAAAGCTGCGTAATTAATGAAATTATTTATGAAAATAAGATGGTAATGAAATTTCTTCGCCTTATTTCGTAAGAAGAGAAAGTATTGTAATTAAGAGCTGAAAGTCAGCGATTTTTCGATAGAAAATCGTATTTCCAGGAACTGGTAACGAAAAAGTGGGAAAATCTTGTTCCTGTGAGTGGTAAATTACTTCCTCTAATTCTCAGTGTAGTCAGGCAGTAAAGTCTTAGATTTCTCCCTAAAAAAAAGACAGTGTCCGTCCGTCCGTAGTCAACGCTAGAGCCTCAACCATTCAGAAGATTTCCTCATCAAAGTCCCTGCGAGAGAGAAACATGTTTGGAATTTGGAGCTTCAAGGATTTTTTCATGTTTTTTCAAAAGCAGATCCAATTATTTTAATTAAACCTTGACCTCGGATGGCTTTTGACCTCTTTAACCTCGGAAAAGTAAAAAATGGCACGAGCGTCACTTTTGTTAAAATCCCAATTTTTTTCGAAAATTGCAGAAGTACTACATTTTTCGACGTTTTCTCATAAATACAATATGGAAAATATTGTATTGATATTGAAGAGATTTTTTCTGAATGGAATTTGCTGAAACAAAAACAAGTACAATTTTTAATGAGTAATTTTCACGTCCTTTTGCATGAAATTTAGGCAATTTTTAAACAACTATTTTCTCAAAAACGGCTGCAACTTTTTTCTTTAAATTTTCTCCTCATGCATATCAAATAATGATAAAATTGCTTCTGATTCCATTTCCATATATTTTCGAAATTTCCATATATGTATATATATATATATATATATATATATATATATACACACACACATTCGAAAACTACAAAAAAACGGAAAGAGTAATATTCATGGAGATCGTCCAAAAGAAAGTTTATTTTATAAAAATGGATCCTAAAAAATGTACTTTTTTGACAAATGGATAGTTTTTGCGTAATTTCTGACGAAGTTAATGCAATGTATAAAAACATTTTCCCACACATTGATCCCATTTTTCTATTAATTCTATTCCACGGATAGAAAAAAGGTCTCTTAAAAATGATGCAGGTCTGATTTTCGTTGAACACTGTGAAATTTCGAAAATTGCAAAAGTGAGAAATAATTAGAGAAACTATGAGCTGCTGGTGCACCAATAGTTTGTATTACGAAAGATGTATGTTCTCACTTCGCGGGAGGCAAATGTGAAGGTGCAGAGTACTCAAGAGACGCCGATGAACCACCTTCGTCTATATAGCGAGAAGTCTTCATTTGAGGAGAGGGCGCCGTGATCAAGTTTTATTAAAAAAAAAAATCACAACACGTCTCTTAGTCCTTATTGGGCATTGGACGTACGTTGAGAAATCCTTCTTGACGTTTCTGACGTTTTTTGTCTTGCCACGACGCAGTCAGTGCCTATTGTCCCTTCCAGGCCAGGTAGTGGCCAGGGTATCGGTGCCGTTAGTGACCGGGGTTGTCAAACGGTAATCTAACTAGGAATCCGTGGGGTCTCGTATAGCTTAACTAGCCTGTCTTCACGGACTGTAGTTCAACAATTCCGGCCAACGACACCGGTGACGATACCTCCCAACGTTACCTCTCTCACACCAGGTGCAAAATATTCATTCTCTCTTTCAAGTTGCCAATTCGGCGTGTGGCGCCGGTTGCCTATTTTCGACACGTAAACTAATAAAATGACTTCATTCCTAATATATTAATATAATTAAAAAAAACTATTGCTAAACGTGTACAAGTGCAAGGAAAATGTGCGGAATGTTGGGTGTTCTTTGAAAGTAAAATTATAAATTAATCAATTTAATTTAAACATTGTCATTTTTAAGGCGAAAAGTGAACAATAAAGCGTTTAGTGAAATTTTTCGAGTAGTAACACCTAATCTTATGAAACGAAATCCTGAGTAGCAACGAGGATTTTAATTTATTTTGAAAATACGGTATTAAATATATTAATTCCACAAGTGTAAATGTTCTTCTCCCTCAACTTTACATCACATTCCGACATGTTAATCGTCGTGACATGATTAGAGTCTTAAAATATCTATATGAAAATACAGCAAATCCAAGAACATTATCATAGTTAATTCAAAGAGATTTTCGGAATTATGTTTCCAGTTTGCGCAATGAACAACATTTTACTTTAGAATTTCACTACAAATGTTACGGACGATGTTTCTTTGCACATTATTTGCTCACTCTAGAGGAACACAGTTTCAACTCGATTGACACTCTGGCTTCTGAGAGAAAATAAAACATTAATGAAAACAAAGCTACCTTCAAAAAGCAGTTTATAAATCGATAATGTCTTTTGAGCTGTCGGAAACACACTGTGGAAACGTCTACGAGTGTGATAACCAGAACAATCGCAATCAAGTCTAACTACCATCGAACTTCTGCTGTGCAAAGAAGCCTTCTAAAGAGAGACGGGGAAAACTGAGTATCTCTTGTAGGAGAACCGCAGCATTTTCAGCATCAAAGACCAGCTTGCTTCACAAAATTCTGAACAGCACAGAGACAACTGTAATTTTCTGTGACCGAATGGGATCCAAAGAGAAAACCCCTTGATGAGAAACATCATTAAAAGGTTATAAGGAATCATTATGTCATAATGGCAAAGAAATTGCATTAATTTAATGTTTGTGACCAACCGAGCTTGTGCAAAGCAACAAGGCAAACCGAAGAAAGCCTTCTCGTTCTCTTGAGAGCTCTGCGTGCAGTGACGTTTGAACATTTATTAACACTATAGTTATAGATCCACACATTTGAAAGAATCTAAAAATAATTGCAAAAAGAATTACTACATAACTGGTAATTAGATTTAATCATCCAAAACTAATACTCCCGATCGATCTGAGCGCATCATTCAATCAGTGGAGAGTATTTACTTTTGCTTCTGTCTGTACTGCTGGACGACGAAACTCTTAATGGGCATCCATCAAAAAGCCTTGGCCGAGTGTTAAGATGAGACTGTGTCGGGTGACTGAGACGAGCGGTACGTTCTGGCCAGCCCTCGTCGGCGTTTAGAAAACAAGATGTCCAGTCATACGATTTAAGAAACGTACATCAAACGCATAATAGTAGTAGTCACAGCATCAATCATTGTATTGTAATCCAAATCACAAGTTCGCAGTATGCATAATAGTAGCGTTATGATAGTGTTTATGACGGTCTACACGCATGTGGCAGCACCGCAACCAACGACCCTCGGGGTTTTGTGGCATGCGCTATTAGGTCCCGGGGATCAAGCTAGTCGCAGCTACGAGCACACACATGAGGACCTTGTGCATACAAGTCGTTTCATACACCTGTTTCTTCACTAAAACTAAACGAAAAATCGAAAGACCTTATATCGGGTTATCCCACTTCGATACTACTTCGCCTAAACATGAACTCTTTTGTAAACATTCTTACGTCGAGAACATAGACCTCGGAGGAGATAAGAGCATGTATATCTTGTACTATAAGCGTCACCGATTCGGATAGCATTTGGTACTAAATTCAGCGTGAGTGTTTCTTCGACTGTTCAGGTATATATTGCCGGAATGAAATGCATTATAAACGTCTATTGTTGGATTCAGGAAACAAGTCAGCAACATCAAAGGACAAACGCACAATGATCTGGGTGATAAGTGCATGCTGCGATCGGCCTCCATTCGGTGTTGCGCGAGAAAGGAAAAACTATGTTGGAACAGTTTGTACCATTGTTAACGGAACCAACAAAGTAAACTTTGTCGGTACTGTCAAATGAGCCCGACAGTACCGATTCTGAACGGTATCAACATGAATCTTCCTTATTTGAAGGCGGGCAACAAGCACTGACGAGCAGTGAAACTTTTGCGGCATTTGTGTTTGTACTCATATTGCGTATTATGAACTACCTTAAGTTATGACTTGGATGGACGATAATATTTTGCTTAATCTATTGATTTGAACCTAATTATATGTGGCCGGTATTTATTAATCATTTACCTTAACGCAATACATCCCATTTACCTGTACATGAAGGAGTAAGTTATGTTCGAATGTGCACTAAATAGCACCTAATAAATTTTAGATCTGACCCACACATGTTAATGTTACTCAGAGACTTAGAAACACTTCGTCAATTTAAATAAAGTTAACCTGACTATTACGTTTACAAAGGTAGTGAAAATGGCACACTGCAGACGTGAATCACACAATCTTATGTGACCTTTTTGCCTACAGTACAGTGTTGATTACAATACAGTGATTACAGTACAGTGTTGATTAAAGATAGTGTACAATTTGTGAAAGAAAATGTTGTTTTCAGCTATTCCGTTGAACATATTTTCCGATGAACTTCAAAATAAATACTTTTTCGTCATCGTCGCATTCATACTCTCCTTTGGTTTGAGTAAGCCAGAACACACATTTATCTCTATTGCTTCCATTCAAATTCTCACGTTGTAATTTACGTACGAATGAAATTGCATGTTAATGCGTATAACAATAACCATTTTCTTTCCAAATTTTACATGTTTATTGTTAGATATCTGTAAACTACCGAACAGTGATAAACATCCCACGATAAAATATTAGCAATTATTGCATTATAAAGCGGTAGTGTGTATAAATGCTAGATTTATAAATGACTTTGTGAAATGCATTTTGAACAACGCTACACTATGTTGGGAAGAAGACACGTCGTTTGGCTCTAGTGTCAAACAATAAAGAACAGAAATATGTAATTTTAATATATAGAATATATTTACAACAATGGAGGTTTAATACTGGAAAGTACCTTCTACATTAACTAACCAAACCGTTTCTTTATCCCCTCGTGAAAACACATAGGAGATTAAGAGTCTTGAACATTCTTCTTACAAGTCTTTTGTGCTTTTACATATTTAATTACATTTAAAAAATTTATATCCGTCAATTCCGAGTTAATTATCGCCGCCACGAAATAACGAGATTTTATTTGCAACACTAACACTACCGCGCGAGTTTTAATTTGGCCACAGCTAAGGGCGGACAGTTTCGCATTCAGCAACGCTCGTTCATCCGGAGGCGAGGAACGCGGCATTCACGAGGCGGACTTGGCGAGGAGCTTCCGCGCTTCTTAATTTGGATAATGCAAGGTACAGATGAAAATAAGTTGGGCCTCTTCTCCCTCGGGGCTAGTAAGTAGTGGCGAGGCAGGCGGAGAGATGAAAGAAGAGTAAACAGAGCAAACCCGTCTATAACCGGAGAATAATGCCAGCGGTGCGCTGGAAAGGGGGATTGGAAGAAAGAGAAGGGTGAGGGCGGAGTGGGATGAGGTAGCCAACAGGGAAAATGAGGGGGTGGCGGGGAGAGGGTGTAGGAGGGGAGCGCGAGGGCGGAGGTTGGGAAGTTTGCGACTTCCGAACGAACACCGGCCGCGGTGGGCGCGCTCTGCACAGAAGATAATCGCTTGTTTTGAACGGACCGGGCGGCAGGGGCGGCCCCGGCAAACACATAACGCATATCGACCGAGGGCGGCAGCGGCGTCTCTGCGGCGAGGAAGGCTGCGAACCTGAGGCGACGGAGGATTGGGCTTGGGCTTGGGTGGCGGCGGTAAAGGCACAGCCTTGGGCTCACGCAGCGGCGCGCACGAAAGGCAGCGAGTGACGCGAATGCAGGGGGCAGAGGGGGAACATGTGCTTCATTTCTTGACCTCCTTGATTAATTGTAAAGAAATTTTCTTGAGTTTAGGTCAATAATATACGTCATTTGAAGCGCCAACGTTTCGGCTTTTATTCATCCTTCATCAGGGCATTTTACTCCGGATCTCTAGGACCTATCAACATTCTAACGACACTTCCCACATATTCCATCCATTCCGGGCCTTCATTCCCACACATTACTTTCACACAACCTGCCCCTCTGGCTCCTCTCTCACTTTACACTCATACTTTCAGTATGACAGAATAACTCAAGCTATGAACAATAAACTCATGCTTGCAGTAGAGGCAGATGGCGTGGTATGGGCGATGGCAGTGGTAATTGTGGGAGTGAAGGTAGAACTGGTAAATGTAGAGGCTGTAGAGGTGGTAGATTGATTGCTTGGTGTTTCCGAGCTCGTCAACTGCTATGGCCATTAGTTACGTTAATGAAGAGAAGGTTCTTCCCCTGTTGGACGGTGCGATCCAACAGTAACTTACAGGCTGGCTTGAGGCGAGGAACGTCCTCCAGGTTTGTACCTCCAGCGCGGCACTTCCTCAGCCGAAACAATTTTAAGCTCCAGACTGGTGTAGTGAAGTTAAGCTAAGTGAGTGTGTGTGTGTGTGTGTGTGTGCACGCGCGCGTGCGTGCGTGTGCATAAGGGGAGAGGATCAATCAAGGAAGAGTAGGATGGCGGGGGGATCCGTGGTCAGTTAGGGCATAGCTCCGGCATTGGAGTATTGAACAGAGAAAGTTAGGAAACCCACCGAGCGCAGCAGCTGCCCACGAGAATTCTTCAGACAGCAGTTCACTTCGATCCAGCTCCGTGGCTAGTGTCAAAAAGCAGCCACCCTCGCGGGGCTCGAAACCTAGTACTTCCCAGGAGGGTCTGCGGTCGGCGGCAATGCCGGCTCTGGGCTAAATCGGGCGGTGTTCATGGTATCGACGTTAGAGACAGTAGAGACGATAGAGGCGATAGACTTTGGTAGAAGGATGGAAGTATTGCAGTAAAGACTGACATGGTGGTGACGGTAGCAGTTGTGATTGGAATGGTGATGGTGGTGGGGTATAGTGGTCGGAGTAGTGGTGGTATACGTAGTGGTGGTGACTGTGATGGTGGGGGAAGTAGCAGTAGCAGCAGCAGCAGCAGCAGCAGCAGTGTTAGGAGCATGGCCTTGGCGGCGGCACCAGCGGAAGCTGTAGAGTCATACTACCGGATGTATGCGGGGTTCGCGTCGACAGAGGCGGAAAGACGGCAGCGGCCCAGGCGACTGTAGGGACGGAGACGCCGCTCCGCGG
>BOPP01000018.1:11815140-11825870 GCA_017312745.1 Gryllus bimaculatus | reverse complement strand
TTGCGGCGGGCATGCTTCAGGAACTTCACCGCAAGTGTATCCCGCCCGCGGGTTTGCACTTTAAAACGTTTGTATTTTGAAAAATTATTTGAGCAATATGTGCCCAACATTGTACGAAATGTCTGAAAAATGTGGTTTAGAATCGGAGTTCCTCGGTTTTATAGAATGGCACAATCTAATTTTGACATATTTGAGTTAATTGCATCATATATTATCAATAAATATTAGAATGAAAGAATAAACAAGGTTTTTTAACAAATATTGATAAAAGAAATTTCCAACGATAAAATTCAATTTAACGACTCAAGAAAACTGGATAGTTTGTTTAAATTTTGTTTAAAAAACGTGAATCTTTAAATAAAAATTACATTTTCATATATTTCATATCAACGTAAATAAAGCGAGATAATGCTAACGGAATCATCGATAATAAATAGCTATTATTAAGGAACAGTCAGTGTTGCAGGTCTCTAACGAGGAAGAAATTATTAACGTGACTCGTTATCACCATACTTGCGTGATGTAAAAACACAATACTACTGGCATTCGTTTATGAACTTCAGCGGGTCCGTAATAGCTGTTCCGATTACTTGTCTCTTATTGAAGTACTTTTTAACTAAAACAACAAAAATAACATTGCTTGTCAGTATACATGTAGTTTTCACCCTCCAAAAAAGAAACGCCTAAAATACATAAAATGCTCCGAATTTTACAAATTGCCTCTACGAAAGCGAAAGAATGCAGGCAGGAAAGAAAAAACCAAGGGCGCTGACGCCCAAACCGCTCGCTGGAGGGAGGGTAGAGAAATACAAGAGTGATGGAGTCACGCAGGCTGGTAGACAGGTGGGTAGCCCTGCACGCACGTCGTCCTCTAACACGCAGAGCGCGGGCGTGGGCGTGGGCACAGGGAGCGGGCGGCCGCCGCGCGCCGGGAGAGCTTCGAGGGGGTCTGGGGCCCATCGCGTCAGGCTTCGCTGCGTCTGCCGAGGGAGTGTTTGGGTCCTGGGTTCGAAATCGCAGGTGTAGGGCGAGCGGTCGGGATGGATTTGTCGGGTCACTAGGCTCCAATGGACCTTCCGCGCCGCCATTTCCGCCCGATGTCGCTTGACCGACGGAGTGAGCGGCGGTGGTGGCGGCGGCAGATGGGCGGCGCGGGCAGCGGCGGCTCTGGGCTGCACGAAAGCGCCGCTTCGCACGCGTTCGGTGGCCGCGCGCGGAGAGTAGGGACTGGGAGTCGCGAAGGAAAATATCTCCCACACGCTGCTCGCTGCCTTAAAGCCGTCTGATCAACTTGTCAACCTCACACGTCTAGGTGGGATATTGGAGAGAAAGGTTTAATCTAATAATGGCACCTCAAATCATCTTCATTTTTTACATTTGCCAATGGGGATAGACATTGTAAAGGCTTTAGACATATCGTTCACAGGCTAAAACCGGGGCTTAGTTCCAAAAATATTCATTTTGAGATGAATCCTTATACAATAACTATTAAAAGAATACCAACAAAATTTCTTAGTAATGATTACTCCATAAGCCACCAATCGTAATTGCACAATAGTAAACCGGGAAAGGTGGCTTAGGGCATCAACTGATGTACCTGCAGTACCTTTGACAAGGAGGTCGTAGGTCCGATGCCCGACGGCGGCATGATTTTCGACACTAGCTAGATAGCTAGGTCGAATTCAGTCGTTATCTGGAGGATAATTCTGGCAGACGGCTTCTCTGATCAGTAGTTTTCCATAGTTTCTCAGATCAACACCTGGCGAATGCCCGAGCAGTGCCATAACAAAACGGGTTAAAATGAATCGCACGCTATATTTCCATCTTCCTTTACTTATCCTCGTCTCTTACTTACACACACTTGCAGTTAAATGCATTACACTATCACATACGCTGGGAGACCTGTCAGGGGCTCAGAGATTGTCCCCGCTGGGGCAATGCCCTTCTGATGGGGGATTACTGGTTGAGGAAATCCCCGCTAGTCGACAAGGTCGGTGGCGGATTTCACCATCCAACGGGGGAAGATCCTCTCGAGGAAGAAACGTGCGCTACATTTACGGGACTAATGACCCTAGCAATTAACGGACCGGGAAATAATAATAATAATAATAATAATAATAATAATAATAATAATAATAATAATAATAATAATAATAGTAATAATAATAATATAATGTGATGTGTTACATTATATTATTGAGCAACACGTAATATAGTAAACACAACTTAAAATAAAGCGAGTCCTACTAAGCCTAAGAAACAACCTCTAATTTTACCAAACAGCCAAGTCCACCATCTTACCTCCATTCTCAGGAGGAAGGTCCACTCCATCTCAGTTTCATTTGTTTTTAAAAGCAACGGGAGTTTTTGTGCATACTGTTGACATGGGACAATCGGACGAAGACACTGAGGAATCGAGACAGTCATTAACACAGGAGGATAGAATGGGTAGAATTTGGGTGGGCTATACACCCGAACAACATCTAAACAAGTTACGGTGTTCCGGCCAAAAAACTAACATTGTTGTCCCGACTCTGCCTTTTGATACAGCAGATCAACACGATGAAGAGAGATTAAGCCTGCAAATTAACAATTAAAACGGCGTATATAAGAAATAAATATTACACCTTTTGACTACATTTTCCCTCAGCAAAACCACCGGCATAGTCTGCAAATGAACTTTCTTGTAAAACATACTCTACACACGGGAGTGAGCTGGCACGATATATCATGATATCCGACGTAGTCCACTGCTAAAACTCCATTCTTTCACTTTTCTTAATTTCTCCACCTTCCAGTTCTATTTCGAACACAACCAGTACCCAGTACAAATTCTTTTTCACCTGATGTTCCAATTTCCTCATACACTATTCCAGTTGGGACACGTTACCATCTTCGACCACGCACTCAGGAGTAAAAATGGAGTAAATACTTGATATGATGCACCTGTACAACATCATATGTATGTACTTGCGAAAGATTCACATATTGAACCTCAACGTTCAATCTCTTTGAAATACAACTGACAAGGATACATTAAAGAGATGACTCGTTGAAACACGCCTTGGAATTTTTTACCCGACTGCATATGTGAAAGTACACACACAAAACTTAAGCTGCTCAAATGCACTGGATGTATTAAAAAACTGTTGGTAATGATTTTTTATGGGACTACCTAAATTATTGTACAGCCCAAAAATGCAAGAGTTACATGGTTGTTGAGGTCTATATCCCTGAACTGTGCGAAATTAAGGATGGAATTCAGAAGAATGTACTCAGTAAATTTTGATTGTTTGGAAATCTTGTGTTCAGTATATTCTGTCAATTTATTATTGGCCAACCGTTTCACGAAATGAGTACCAGCATTAAAAACCAGGAAACATTTCACACATTTCAATACGTAGCTCACTTCTGGCATATAATTTTATTATTATTATTATTATTATTATTATTATTATTATTATTATTACAATTATTAGTTTTACGATTATTTATATTTGCACTAAAATTATTCTGATAAAAAATGTAAATCTTTCAGTTAAGGAAGTTAGAAGACTCAGTTAATATGGGACAGTGGGATGCAGAAAGTAGAGATATATATGCAGTGCCACTAATGCAGGTATTACTACTTACTTTACAGAAACCGTTAATTTTCATACACGAGTCTACACTCGTGTTTTTAACTCATAAATTGAATGTTTTTAACACATAGGAGTATCGCCTTTCAATCATGTTAATATCAAGTTCATTATCAATATAGTCTAAAGGTTAGAGGACACAAGCAATTTTAACATCGTTAAAAAATAAGTTGGTCCTGCTATATTTGTGTACACCTCGTTCAACGTTGTCTTGAAAGAAGCATTTGGTAATACAATCAAAAGTTGAACTCTCATTTCTCTATGTCAATTACCAGAGGAAAATTAACAGTTTCGCGAGGGATGAAAAAATAAAACTCAAACATCGTGCTGGAAAGGGTAGTCTTATTTCTCCATTCCCAATTCCGTTATTGTATTTTCCCTTAACTCACTTTCAAGAATCTTCTGACGGAGAGATAAAATCATGTTTTCAACGAAAGACGACTTGACAAGGCGTTTTCGAAGGAACGTCGACACAAGTCGATAAGTTCCTAAACTAGTACAAAATCCACATCGCATCGCGTCAGCATGGTTTTTTTCGCAAACGCTTATTACTTTCCTCAACGATCAACTTCTAAAATGTCGTAATCGCCGCTGTCAAAAGTGTAATCGGGTAGTCAAGCCGGTGCACGCTAGAACAACAGGAATAAACGAACTTTCAAGGGCGCAATATATTGCAGACCTCCCGGGGGAAACACAAGCTACATAGTCATAACGGACACAGGAGATGTGGAAAGACGGGAGAAGAGGGAGAATCATGGAAGAGAAGGTCTTGAATAAGCTCGTACACGATAATTCCTGGTCTCAACGTCGGGATGAGTCAAATAGCTCATAAAAGCTTCTCAGAACAGTCACATTGACCTGCTTGTTGTCCATGAGACGCCTTTATGATATTCTTATCGACAAAAATAAACGTAATAAGAACCTGGAACGGTGCTAGAAGGAAAAGAGAGGGAGAGCGGTGAGGTATAATGCAGGATGATAAATTACGTTTTTCGTAAACGTTATTAATTAAATTCTTTGCCGCCACATTCGCCTCGCTGAGCTTAATCCTCGACGAAAAGGAGAAGAGCGTGCTTTAGAAGGTTCGCCCTCGCGTGAATATGAAGTCTACAAATGAGATATTACCACTTACCCAATAAATAATGTATTAAGGACGCGCTTTTTGCAACGTACTGCTTGGCCTAATCCGAGAAAGCAGTAAAAACATACAGCAAATGGCCTGCGCTCTGAAAGCCACATGCACTATACCTTCAGGTGAGGCTCTCGCTTTAAATATTTTACGCCACTTTCTTGATGTACGACGGAGTTCACAATAATTAAGTGTTAGGCAATGAAAACAGCATTACGAAAGATAATTAATAAAAATATAATAATTTTCGCTTAATTTTCCACGTAGTAAACATGAGTTTTGCAATTTAAAAAAACAAGAGGATGATGCCAAATTACGTCATTTTTCGACAATAAGCTTTTCTCTGTCAGTCATACAACAAAAATAGTTTCACTTCATAATAGACGGTATCTATATCTATACTATGTCTCAATTGCTAACATTGGTTACAATAAAAAAAACAAATAAAAATTAGAAAGATACAGAAATACTATTAAGCTGAAGTTTTAATGTGCTCTAGTCTACTCCCTAAAGATTTGTATTCTTCTCTATTTAACGCGAAGAACTTAATATTCTATGTGGTATGACGGAGGTGGAAAAATTGTGTATTTACTGTCTACAAGCAAAGCAAAGGGTGATCTTAGCATTTGCTCGATGGATCAATTTAATCTAGAAAAGAAATCTGATGAGACACTTAGTTTCACCGTATTTTCATTGGAATAGAAATATTTCGTGTGTTTCGTGAAATTTCACCATCATTAAATTAAGCTAATATGCTAATTTTGTAATTATATATCTATTTGCAAATTAATGCTGCATATTCGCGCTGTGCTAAGGATTAATACTGATGTGAAACTTATGTAGCGTCAGCTACTCGCGGAGTGAAATGCTAGCCCGAAACGTATTTCGAGTAATGGAATTCAGAGTAACGGAATATTTCCTCCACCTTTTAGTTCATAGTTTGGCTGTGCCCTTTTCGGGTATTTGTTTAGGAGAGAAGCCAAGAAAAGCGCGTGAAGAGTTACTTTCACTCAGTTAGTAAATAATCTGCTCTTTTCACCTCTTACCTTTTCTCAAATGCGTTATACGAGTATTCAATACTTGATATAATACAATTAATAGTATTATTAGTACATTTCGGTAAATTAGAGAGAGCAGAGGTAAACTAGAGAGAAAATGAGAGAGGGCGACAGTGACGGCTCTTCAGTTCAAAACTTGTTAGTTATCACAGGTTAAGCCAGTGCGGTTTTCAAAAACAAAAAATGATAGAATTACCTAGTTGTCTCTGTCAACAATCCTTTCCGTACGCAAGGAATTGCAAATTGATTCTGTCTGTTGCATTGCATGTAAGCAAGTACTTGTTAAAACTTTAAGCAAATGGCTGACACTAACCTCATCAAGTACATAAAGCGTTAGTTTTGTTAATTTTTCGTAAGACGAAGTCTTGTGTAACTACTGAAATTTGAACTTTTCAGTTTAAACGTAAATTGACACTAAAACATTTATGAAATACAAACGATTTTGCGTTCCAATTTAGAGTTTTCTCATAAAGTGTGCTTACCTTTCTTACTTTTGCACACCCCTGTTCTTTGAAATTTTGTGAGCGACCCTCGAAGGAGGTCGTATATGCGAAAGCGATTTCGTTATTCGTACGCTTTTTGATCTGACGGCCCTGAACTCTAACGAGGCTTTTGACATGTTGACTATCATGGAGGTATACGTCCTTCAACCTCACGCTGTCGCTCTCGCAGCTGTGGGTTTGCCATCGCCTATGCTTTAGTATTGAGGCTCCCAGGTAGCTATGCGGAGTAATCCACCAGGCTCGTAATACATGCGCGGATTATTCTCTCGTAATTGATTCGCAGGTAATGTAAGCAATTGAGATGAGCTTATGACTGAGAGTAAATATACAATTAAATATATGAATAATACTTACAACTAAATAAAACATTTCATTGGCAAAATTAAAAACATGCCACAACTAGCATGCCGACAAGGGTGGTGGTCAAGTGTTGGTGACCAAAGATGAGTTTACATTTAACATTTTAGCAACAATGTTTTTTCTTTAGCTTCAAGTAAAAAGTAATATTTTGCATTTTTCAAATGAGGAACGTTTACGCACCTATTGACAATCTCTATGCATATTTAAAAATTGTTTGTACACTTTTATATTAGAGGAAAATTGTTAATAATTGTTAATTATGCAAGTTTTTTGAATTTAGAACGTGGGACACTACGATTTAAATTTGTAAAAATTGAATATATATGGATGTTGTTATAGATAAGAGCGGTTAGCATATCTACGTGTTTCTTTCATCCAGAAGGTTTATGTGCTGTTCCTTTTCTTTAAGTCCAGTAGATGGCGCTGTAGAACAAACCTAAATATTCATATCAAATGCAACCCGCAATACTCAGCAGCTTTTTTACTTAATACCGTTAAAGACCTGCCAAACGAAGCGTTGTAGGGTATTAAAGAGAGAGGGAACGAGAAAGAGGAAGATAAAGAACAGAACGTCTGCCGGGTTACGCTAGTTATTTATATTTTTGCAACTTTGTGTCTCACCTGAAAGGTCTTTAAACCAAATGCAATATTCCTTTATCTGATCGGCGTTATCCCTCTTCGTTTTTGAGATTTATGATTGTTTTCAACAATGTAGTGTGTCATGCTCACCACGTCTGTTTCGTCCACATTAAATTCGCCCTGCACACACAAGGTATGTTCAAAACCGCCTTGGTGGGTCTCGTTCGCCCAATACGTACGTTTGAATTTGGAAAGGGAAGGCAAAGCCACAAAAGTGACCCACAATTTGCCTGTATTATAATTATATGCAGCTAAACGGTGCGACGTAGCAAATGTTGGTAATCACCTTTCATCGAGAAAGCAAGATTTCGCGTTTCTGGTTCTTTTGCATCGACTATTTTCGACATAGGGTCAGCCGGTCTGACGGTAGAAATAATTTTAATCAATGACACACCGGTCGCAAAGCACTACACAAAAACCGATTGACTTGTAGGCTTGCTCATCTATTACGTATTTTAGCAAATTGTACGTGGTGATTAAAAATTTCAATTATTATTTGTTTGCCTGTAGTGCCCGGGAAGTTGGAAATGTATATATTGACATACCCCAGAAACTAACTGAATATCCTCGGCATATTATATTTGACACTCTATGAGCTTCCAGTTTTGCAGGTAAATTTTGACTACCTAATTTAACACAAGGGAACGCCACAACAACGGTCTGAGAAATTTTCATCCATTACTTGAGGCGTTTCAGGCTAAGCAAATATGAGATCTGATTAGGACGGGAATTGACGGAGAATTTAGTTCAACTGCAGCGTGGCTCGATTTGGTATTCTTTGAACTTTCTTGAAAACGCTCGCTTGTCAAATGTATTGAAGCGATTTCACAATACCCTTGCGAATTCACTTCAGACTAATAAGCGCTGATACAGAATCAGAACAGAGGGCTCGGTTCTGTGAAATGTGTGAGGAATGTTCCATTATTCGTATTAAAATTACGTTAATCACTGAATATTCCCATTATTTTACTTTCTCGCAAAAAAAAAGAATTGTAATTATACGGAAGAAATTGATTTGTCGACTAAGAACTCGTATTTTGAGGAGCAGGTACGAAAGAGTGAAAAAAAATCTTGTCCCTGTGTACAGTAAATTACCTCCTCTGGCACGTTGTGTAGTTAGAATTCACGTTTTGTGGGCCCTTGATACCGAAAAATTGATTGAGAGCAAAACATCTGTTAGTCAATCGTTCGTCCGTCAGTGGTCAATTCTAGGGTCTAAAGCATTCAGACGATTTTCCTCAAAACTGATATTCCCTGATCGATGTGAATGAGAAATGTCTCCCATCTATGAGAATTTGGTCACGTAGTCTCGTCACGAAGAAAAAGTGTTTGCTAATTGGAAATACTTTTGCAGGTTCATGTGGTAATACAATATTGCGGATTCTTTAAAAATGAAGACAGTAGTACATTATGAAACGATGATTTAATGATGGCTATTAATACACGAGAGAGATATTACGATACAAGCGAGAAACGAGCGATTATCGTACACTTTACACGAGTGTAGTAATATCCATTACATAGAGTTTCATACGGTACTTTTTCCACAACTTAAGGTAACTTTCATAAGTTAGACTTTTACATTGAATCTTTTCGTGGCAGTTGACATGCAAGATTCAGCCAAGGCCACCTAGCAAACAGCTGTTTAAACCTACCCTACCCTCCCGCAGATGGATGTGGTTATCAGTCCGCCTGCGAGAGAGTACTGCACTAGTCAAAGTGATCGGATGAAAAGCATCAAAGTGAAATAACGATCTAATTTAATAGAAATAATATTCAACGAAAAAATAGTAATGAAATACATTAAAACAAACAAACATAATATAATATTAAATGCAACTTTAATGTACACAATCAAACGAAAAATTTACTAGATAGATTTTCAATGTTTTAGTGTTTATGTGCCAATACTTGCTTTGCAAACATCTCTGTGATTGTTCAAGAACCTGTATCATAATGAAATCTGTATCAAAATGAGTATCGCTCTTTAACTGGTTGCATCCTTCAAATGACAGAGTTATACAATGAGAGTAGAAAAAGTTGTAGCACCTCTAATTGTAAAATAATAACGCAAAAATTAGCACCGCAAGCCAGCAAGTTTTCTCTGAGTTGAAATGTTTCTGTTGATTTCTGAAAAACAGCAAATACACAGAAAACGGTGTTTCGCTTCACTTTGCAAATATTCCTATTCCGTGGTAAGAGTGTATTTAATTGTGTTGGAACTTCTTCATTGAAACAGTGACCCTACATTTTTTAAATGTAACTCCAGTTTAATTCAGTACATACTCGTGAATGTGCCTTACACATTAATAAAACAAAGTAATTTTTACTGAAATGAAGTTGCTGATAACACAAACTGGTCGAAAATGACTAAATGTTTCTACATCAACTCTCCGCAGAAACGTAAGGCCGCGGGGGGGGGGGCACACATCTCTGTCCAGCTCTCTCTGCGTCATTTACGCTTTACATGGGACAAACTTATCTTCCGTAATTTTATAGACTGACCCATTTATATTTATGTACTGTATTGTCGGTTGTCGTTTAGAGGTCAGAAAATGCACTAGAAATCTCAATTCGCGGTGTTTTGGGCCAATGACTGATAGGGGACGTTGAAACGTGTACAAATCCAGCCGTACCAGAACTTCCGAATCGACTGTAAAGCCGGATTTAAAACACACATCACTATCAAAACGACCATATATTGGTGAATTTGTCGCCTCAAGACTTGTCTATTGGTGTAAAAAGGAATATATTCAATTGAAAAACGAAATTAGTCAATATCTCTAAAGAAATATATACAAATGCTACTAAATACAAATGATGAGCTCTGAATCTTGAATCGTTAGGTGAAAAATCCATCTCAATTTCTTGAACTGTTTTGAAAATATTCGATGTGAACGTTTTTATTACCCTACACTGTATTATACTACAATACGCTAAGACTCAAAATACAAACTATGTCCTATTTTTTCTAAATTATATATTTTTGAGTGAGTAGTCGCGATTTGTTTTACCAACATCGAAATGCGCTATAATAGCTCAAATTGTAAAAAAAAAATATAAAACAGAATGTATTATTTCACACCTCACAAAACACAAATAAGATAATTGATTTTCTGTTTCTCTGAAAAACAGACATTGCGTGGCAACATTAACAGATGGATTTCTAAGCACTCATTTGATATTACGACAGTATACGTATCAATACAGTAGCGCCGTTCTTCCTGTTTATTGGCTAGTTAGGGAAGGGAGTGACTCGTCGGATAGCGTGCTCGGTCCGCGGCGCAACCCCGGGTTCGATTCCCGGCCGATGCAAGTTATAACAGTGCGTTTGCGGCGGCGGTGGTGTAACGGTTAGCGTACCGGACTGTTGTACCCAAGTTCGCGGGTTCAAACCCGATCG
>BOPP01000018.1:11751999-11801324 GCA_017312745.1 Gryllus bimaculatus | reverse complement strand
TATATATATATATATATATATACACGTGCAATACAGGACCTTAGTTCTAGTTTGTCAATAAACATCGCAAAGACTAAAAATAAATTTTGCAGAAGCTTCCTAACCGATGAAAATGAGATGCTAGGTTACACATCAATAAAGCGGTAGGGGAGAACGGGAGAATAGGAATTCCTTATTGTATGTTGCTTTAAAGAGAGTGCAAACAGTCATATGATGCGGTTGGCTTGAGAGATACTGCAGACGATAATGAACAGAACTGCTTACTACTAAGGCCATAAAACATGTTGCTAAATGTTAGAAGGAGGACTGCGAGCTTCTTTTCTTGAGCTTCACAAACGTGGTTGACCTATCAAGACGTGTACGTCTCAGAGCACCATTTCCGTATTCACTTTTAGCCCTGTATCACTTCTTCAAAGTAAAATAAGGAATTATGGAATATTTTGGAGCTCTATAAATAGTTGAGTCTTACAAGATGCACTTCACAGCTGTGTCTAGTTCATGATAAGTCCACTTTGTCTTATCTTGGCCCATGGCCTTTATTGAGGCTTATACTGGAAAGAAAATAAATAGCATTGTAATGATTTTGTTTAATCGTGTTAAGTAAAAATAACGAGTGTGTAGTGAAAACAAGCATGAGGTTATCAGAGATAGGCTCCAAATTCCCCTTCCTAATGTATATCTTTATCCCGAATGGTAACGTTTTGCTTAAATTCAAAAATGTAGGTTAACATAACCTTGCACTTCTGTCGTAACTTAATCCCACACTACATGCATCATGCAATAAGTACAATTTATTAAGATCCTTGTATAAGCATGATAGCAAGCTCACCGGCGTAAGATAACATAAGCAAAAATTATAGGCGAACGGCCGAAAACCCACTGTTAGGCAAACGGAGTGCGACTGCCACACCGTTCGTACTGTGAGCGAATGATGCACTCTACGGAACCTTCAACGCGATTCGCAGGATTCTGTCTGCAAAAGTCAAATAATTCAGGATTGGCTCGTATTACCCGTAGGCTCCCATTCTCGCTTACCCTATGCTACGACCAATAGACACGGAAAGATTCATTGCGGGAGCCATTGTGTGGCCCAGTCTGTAAAAAAAAACATGATCGAGACTTTCTAAAATTGATACGTATTTAGGTTTGTCCAATCCAAAAGTATAGACTATCATTGCTTTGGAAGAGCGTTTTGGCCACTCTCTTGGCTAATGCGAGAGGTAAGATGATCAATATTGAGAGGAAAAGCAATGCCGTTTCGGAGGGCTACGTAGAAGACAGCATGGCAACGAGAGAAAATTGCTGGATTAATATACTCTAACTATGAGTGTGTCAGTAAATGGTACGAATGTTGCTACCAATTCTACCTATGGTGTTATTACTACCTATTCTAATATTGTTGATAATAAAAACAGCCAAACCACAGAAACTAGATATTCTTCAGGCCTATTTCAGGATCTTTCAAAAATTTTAATTTCTCTCTGTTTCCATGGCATAAGTGAATGATTGTTATCTTGACTTTCATTTACATTTTCACAGTTCCCGCCCACAGACCCCGCCCACAGTTCCCAGCCATAATTCCATCCCATCATTCCCTCTCAAAAAAGATCAAGTAGCGTCATTGTTTTTATACTTCTCTAATAACCACGATTAATAACAATTTGGCAGCGACGTGGCGTCACAGTAAATATGACTTTCCCACGGTGACGTCACATTTTCCAGCTGTAAAAAGAGACGAACTTCGAGCTCGAGAGGAGGAACTTAAAGTTTTTAATGACTGAATTATCCTAGAAAAAGATGTTCACAACATTGTCTTAAGAGAAATTTGTAAAGAGGAATTTTTACAGACGTCTTTAAATTGAAATTATCGTTTGAAATCTAAGATGCAATGGACGCACATTGAAACAAAATGTTTTTTTCTCAAATTCCCGTACAAATCTGTGATTCTACGCGTTTTCCGAAACATGTTTTCTGAATTTTGTTCAATTAGGACACTGAGTGAAGACTACTAGTATTTTTTGATATGCATACACAGACATTGAAAGACGGCTGTTTCTTCTTCTATGCCTTTCTCCAAGTGGTTTCAACGGTTCTTTAAGTTCAAAGGAATTGTTTGTTTTTTACTTTCTCGTATCTATATTGTCGAAAGAAAACGTTATAATGCTACAAAAGAGTGACAATTGTCTGAGAAAAAACATGATTCGTGGGTCCGCGATACAGAAAAGGTGTTTTTTTCCCTTGATTGCGTATGAAATAAAATGCTTTCTCGAATACGCGATACAAACAAGCCGCTTTTTGTGGATCCTAGTTACTGAGAAAAGGGTATTTCCACGAGCATCTACCCAACTGCCCGTCCGTTCATCCACGAACAATTCGAACGCCTCAACCGTACTCGAGATTTTAACCAAAACGGATATTCCCAGATTGATCTGGCTGATGTCGCGGCCCCTCGATTGGATAATTGGTTACTTCCAGTTTCCGGGCACGTCAACTACTATGATCAGTAGTTCCGTAAATGTAGTGCATTATCACGGGAAGTGGCTGTACTTTTCTCCGCTGGATGGCGTGAATCGGTGCCGATCTACATGTCGGGTTGCGGGTTTTCCCGTATCAGGTATCTCTCACTAGCGAGGCACCGTTCCAGTCATGAAAGCTCTACGTTCCCCAACTGGTATTCCGACATGTGTGGTAGTACAGTGTATGTAAGTGTAAATGGGTGTAACAAAGAGGTAAGGATAAGACAAGGAAGAGGAAGAAGAGATCCCGTGGTACGTGGCTCGATTGTCGATCGGTAGAGTAAGATAATTTGATTCAAAATAATATTACACGGATACAATAATTTAAAAATATATCCGTTCATTTAAGGAGTAACTGAACACAAATCACATTTTCCAATTTAACCCCGAATATAATACTTCCGATGATACAGCATCATTGATCATTGCGTCCCAATAGGTTTATAAACAACGAATTATTTCCAATAACAGGGTAATGGAATAATTCCTGTTGAAAACCACTAATAATAATCAATATTATTTAGTAGTGGTATGCCATAATCGATCAATTGATTATTATAATTTATCACGATATATCAATTACTCTTATTATAGAAGCATTCGATTGCTCATATTCCATTTCCTGTTAATATTAAATTAAGCCTTACGTCATCCGGTACCTCAAAGCAATTACTAATTTCAGATTAATTAGTATTACAAATATATGTATCTACACTGATGTCGTTTCTAAATATTTCGAAAATGGGTTCCATCGTTATTAGCAGCCAACGTTTTTCTCTCATTCAGAGTTTTTCATAGCAATATTTTGTGGTTGAGAGCACATCGAGTTCTAAACAAGTATGGAGCTTCGGAAATGTTACAAAAGGGATAACAAATTGGTGAGCTTTAGTTCGAGTCTAGATTTTTTGTCGACGTAGATCCACGTAAGCACAATGGCATTGAATATTAATTTTACTTACAGATGAAATAAAAAATAACCAACACCAGTACCGGTGAGCGTAGGTAACGTCTTACGCCATCGTATTGATTGGAAACTTTAAATGTCCCTTTGTTAATTACAAACTTCCAGATTCGCAGAGCATTAAATGTATCTTCATTAAACAAACAAATAACATGAAAATCTCACAATTTTTATCAAATTTCACTCTTCCTCGAGCTACTCAATCTCCAGATTAGATCGCAATGCTATACATACCTGCATATATATTCCGTATTCTGATATCCAAAATATCGATTCAAACGACCATAATTCTCCAAAACTGTGAACTGAATTAAAATTGGAACGACTTTCGCCTTCGCTTCATTTAGCTTAGTCTAACAAATATTAGGTTTTCTCGAGTAATACAAATCACTGCTGATGCTTGGTCATTCTCAAAAAAACTACAAGCTGGGTATCTGTAATTAGCCTCCTCAAAAAACAAAAGCCTGTCAAACGAGAAGAAATACATTTTAAAAAATTCTAATGAATAGAAAGTCGGGGATTCGATCCTGGCAAGGATCGTGTTTGCTACACATGCCGAAATCGAATTCGCGATTGTCCTCATCACTCCCAGACTTGAGCAACACCGTGGAATACGATCCACGGACCGCGCGCAGTCTTTCCCTCCCTCTACCGTCCCTTCCCGTTCTTAGGTCCAATAACACATCCTCATATAGTCCATCCTAAGTTTTCATAAAATACCCGTCAAGCCACAGATTTAAAAAACAGTGGCAAGCTCGGGACACTAAATGTGTTCGTGGTGGATAAAAAACAAAAATAATTATAAATGAAATAAATTGCAACTAATCATTATACATTTAAACACAAATAGGGACATTTCTTATGAAATTGCTATAAAATTAGACCAATTTAAACCTAACGCACAACGAGTAAGTTTAAAACATATATTGTAACGTTGCAGAATGAGCCAAAGTATCGGTTAGATCTTGGAAGAAATAAATACGAAGCTGAGTCAAAAACTTCAAAAAATATGATTTCAGAGTGTCCAATTCACATCTGAAACTCACGCACAAGGGGAAATTGATAAAACTGATGAGCGCTTGCTGTTGCAATCTAATGCATTTCCTGTTCACTCACGAAGTCTCTACAAGTTATTAAATATCACCAAGAAAAGTAATGTGCTTATTATCATTGGTATACATAATTTCCATTGATAGTTGAGAAGACATGAAAGTCATGGAGGTCTTTTCCATACCCATCATTGCTCAGGAACTTTCAGCATAAGAAGGAAATATTTTCTTAGTGATGAAGTCTTGGTGCTTCCCATCTAGAAGATCGAAAGCAGTACTAAGGCCTGAGAAGGCGGCGTGAAGAGAAACTCCCCCCAAATTTTCTTTTTTCTGGTCAGTCTCTTTGATTCAGTGATGCGATATATGAACACTTTTGTGGTCCTCAGGTCGATTTCGACCCAAATGTAATTTTAATTTCTTGTATAGCCTAAGAGTATTGTGCGTTTGTTCTCTTACTCCCTGACTATTATTGTTTGACTGTTGTCCGACTGTGAAAAATTATACTGATTTATTTTTAATACGAATGGAGATACAATTTTTTCTACACATACGTTCTTCGGGTACATTTGGACCCGTTGCCTTTCTCAAGTTGAACTGCTGTTAGACTTTTGATATAATAACTCGGCAAAATCGCACTAATCAGCTGCGAAAGGATCGTATTGTCATCTAAGACTTAAGCTTTTGATAAGTTGTACAATGCGAATGTTTCGTCGAGCAATATGCGATCGAAGTTTTAAGAACTGCTACTCAGTTCGCTTGCAAAGTCGCATCTCTCTGTATTTTGGAAAGACAGGTCTTTGAGATATTTGAACGTAGGATATGTATATGAGTTTTTTCTTCGTCCGATATTATATTATCCTGGAATTTATGTAACAATCGATGAATAATCAGTCGTTTTTGGAGACAATTGTCCATTTCGGCAGAACATGCCGAATACGGAAGAAAATGTTGGGTACTTTGTGATAATGGAACTAGTTACGTGCGGAATGTTCAACCATTCACTAGCAATCAAGAAGGACAATCTAATGAACAAATTATGGTATTGAAAGTTGTGCAAGAAATATTCTTATGTTTGAAGCGTTACAAAATAACTTGTGAGATCTCTTTTAGATCACACCAGCAGGGTCAGAAGCTTCTGAAACGAGACATCACTCTTGTTAGAACAATGCTTCTTAGCATAATATCAAGATTTTGATATGAACCCCGAGAATGGAGACGAGGGAGCAGAATAAAGATGAGGAAGGCAACTAGCGCCTTTATGACCTGTTTGTGGGTAGATGATTTCTGCAGAATTTGATCATTGTCTTTTGCTAGCCATTAACGGTGAAAATAATTATTTTTCAGCAGGACTCTTGGGGAAAACCCACAAAATCACGGTAAAAACGCCAGTACCTTACGAGTAGCTCAACCCGCATCCTTCAGCTACGCGCGTTTAGACGTTGTCTTAAGTCACTGTATCATCGAAGGACGCCATCATCATGAGCATTTTCATTTATTTATGAATACCTATAGCACCAGATGAGTTGACTCAGAGAAAGTGCTACCCTTCAGCCACTGCCAGGAGTAGAATTATTGCGACCGGCTTCTCTGATTCTGTAGTTTTCCGTGGTTTCTCCAATCAATAGTAGACGAATACAGGAGCAGTACCTTAAGGATCGAGGATGAACGCGAACTTCCCTTCCTCATTCTAGTCCTTTCCGTTTGCCTTACACACATGTGTTCACTTACACTCCCTACACTACTTTGCATGTCGAACACTGGAGAGATCGAATTAGCAGAGGCCAACCGCGCAAGCCGTATAGTTTGGCGCTGCACATCATGTGGTAAGGACACCGCAATTTCCCAGACTATAACACGCACAACACTTATGGGACTAATGTTTATACCAGTTTATGGGCTAAGAATCGTAATCAATTAATTTCTAATGCATCATTAAATTCCCCACGAGTGAGATTGATGTATTTGCCTTTACAGAGCGTTTAGCCATAGCTCACGATAAGTAAAATTAAAGTTGGTACGTACACAAAATATCTTTGGGGTATCTACCGTCCATAAATGACGTAACGCAAAATGAGGAGTATTTTCAATATACTCTTTCCCTTTGTAACGAACTCGTAACGCGGTTGAATTCCCCTAAATAATTACGTAACGTTTGCTACACCCCCCTTGTAAAGGCAAGAAGTGATAATAAATTATAGCACAGGAAAAAATTGTATTTATATTACTTGTGTTGTGTATTAATATTAATGATAATTAAAGTATAAATTAGTTGTCGATGCTGTCTGCACCTAAGAATAAGATTGGGGCAAGTTGTGAGTGAAGGAAGGGCGCATGGGCGCGAAAATGTGTGGTCACAAGCCGTTCGCCGGCCGTCATGGATGACACATGAGCGAGAGTCTACTGGGCCAGTTTAAATGGATTCTAGAATATACTACAGATCAGTTTTTTCTACATATTATATATTTTCTTTGTAATCTTAGAGAGTCAATAAAAAATCGATGAACAATTGTTTCCATTGATTGTAAAAATTAATCTAATAACTTTAGTTTATGTTCTTAAAAAGAATTAGTTGATATTTTCAGTACAGGGCTCCAAAAAGGGATTAATTTAGCAAGTGATGAAAATGTTAACAAATAATTATCAATGTTACGTAACACATAAGAATACCCCTATGTAAACCAGCATAACGATGCCTCAGACACCCCCCTCCTTCCTCGTTTGCGTTAAGTAATTTATGGACGACCACTTCATTGAAACATTTATTTTTTTCTAAGTTAATCGAAATAATTTAACAATGCAATTTCAAGCAAATAATACGTCTTTACAATGATATGTTTCATATATATATATATATATATATATATATATATATATATATATATATATATATATATAATGTGCAATATCTTTAATTGTTTTTCAAACTTTTGTTTTTGAGATATACAAATTTTCTGCGTAAACAACGACGTACATTTTACAATGTAGTATGTACTTGGAAACATTTACTTTAATGACGAGAAATTTTGTCAATTGCAGATCAGTAATTTCTAGTTTTGAATACTCGATTTCATAAAAAATTCTAAATACTTATCGGAATTTAAAAATTTAATTAATGTCTCTGTTATTTCATAATTTTAATTTTAATATGTATGTATTCTGACATTTATTTATCCATTAGCACATAATTGGTCACAAATTTAATTAATGATTTATTCAGTATACCTATAAAATAATGTTGATAATATGGAAACAGTCTCATTGTAAAACCTTTTGTGAGTAATAACGGATTTTGAAAGAGTCGTTTTCTTTCTCCGCCACGAGAACAGAATAGCTCTTGGTGATTGGCGTGGCCGTATTGGCAAAAGGAAACCTAACGAACAGGGATTGTGAACGTTGGGAAAATATGGGCGAGATGAAGTTGCGAGAGCAGCGCCTTGACTTCACAAATGAAGTGGTCGGCTTTGAAATGCGACAACGAAGAGAGCATTCAGCGGTTTCTGAGAGGCTGTTACGGTTCTGAGAAAGTCAGAAAAGATTCAATTTTTCTTTTCTCACACAGTAGAAATGGTTGACGTCTTGGCCGGGAAATGAGAGGACACCTTCAAGCGAAAAAAGAACCTCAGCGCGTGCAACGCGTTACGCGACTGTTTTCTAGAACACGTGACATTGCATTGGGCCCACGGTAACGAATTTTTCTTTAATGCGACGATTGACGTTTAAACGACGGCAGTAAAATCATTCGTTTATGAGTTGTTGTAAAATCGGTTGCCCTATTTTTATTGAGCGAAAAATTATTGAGATCACATTGAGATGTGTACTTCACCACTGAAAAGGGTTTTGTGCCAAAAAAATGAATAGAACGATGAAACAAAACGTGCGTGGTGCGTGCAGTGTGTTTATGAACTGACGTACCTGCTTGCTCAAAGGGAAAATAAAAATCATCTATTGACGATCACAATCACTGTCAGCACGACCCAAATATATTTTCAATAATGCATTGTCCTACGACTGGCAACGAGACATTTTAGTTTAATTTCATTTAATTTAATCACGTAAAATTTAGAGACCCTCCAATCCTTTGTTCTCGCCTCGCCAAGCACAGGTCGTACGTGGTCGGAAACAGCGGCGGACCATTTGGAAGGGGCGGGCCGCTGCGGCGCATCAGGACGGCGCCGTCCCTAGCGGCCAAGAGGTCTACCCGGCAACTTGTTGGCAACTCGTTACTTGGAGAGCCTTGTCGACGCTCCGGCGCGGCGCCGCTGGTCGAGCCTTGGTCAATGGTGGGAATGGACGTAGTGTTAAGGGTGGCGGTGGTAGAGCTAGAAGTGACGGAACCGATAAAGGACGCTGAGGTGACAGGCGTGGCGGTGGCCGAGTCTCTGAGTGTGGTTGTGAGTGTGTCGGTGTGTGCTGGGGGATGGGGGAGCATGGACGTGGGTGTAGGTGTGGTTTTATGACTGTGTGCCATGACTGTGTGCTATGGCTGTGTGCTGGGGGCGGTCGAGTGCAGCGGAGTGTTGGCCTGTGGAGTAAGGGGTGGTGATTGCGGTGATGGCTGTATCGATGACGATGCAGACGCATTTGGTAATAAAGAGGTAGGAAATGATAGAGATAACAGTAATGAGAGAGGCAGCGGTATCTATCGCATTAATGATGGGTGGTTCAAGTTTCAGAGATGGCGGTGTCTCCGCAGTCTCATTAAGTTTTGCTGTATGTCGGAGGACGAAAAAACCGATGACGCAGCTAAATGGAGATGGTGATGAGTGTGTATTTCTGGGAACAAGGATACTTGTTGCATATACGTAAACTAAGGAACGTCGGCTGGGACGATTAGTAAGACGATGTTTGTACTCGTTTGCATTGACACTGCGGCGGTGACGTTCCGGACCCTGGGGACAGCAACGGAATGGAAGAGGTGGACACGTGCTAGAGAGCCGGGAAGCCGAGGGCGGCGGCGAAGAGGATGGGACAGTGGTGACAGACGATGACGTCGGTCGGCGCGGAGCGACCGCAGGAGTGGCCGCGTCGGGAGGAGAGGGGTGGGAGCCGAAGCGTCTGGCCAGAGTGCAGCAGCGAGTTTGATTCCCGGTGACAGCGTAGCACAGCCCAGGACGAGGATCAGAGTCGAACTTTTTTGGGCCTTTCTACAGCTTCGCTCACCTTCAATAAATGTATCTTTCCATCGCAGTGTTGCAATATTATTCGAAGGAAAGTCCCAGAGACACATAAATTATATTACGGGAAAATAATTTTACATTTTAATTTCACATACCTCGCGAAGTAGTCGCAAGATTGTCTAATGTAGGCGAACCTGCTACCGATGTATCTGCTTAGGAATGTATTAAATTCTTTGGTCCTGAACCTTGAAAGTGCAATGTATTACATTTTAGTAGACCGGCATTGGACGAGCAACAGAAGCATGCCTACTATATGCGACATTGCGGTTCAATTTTTCACTTTCAGACATCCTCAAATCAAAATCTCACTCACAACAGCGCACATTCTCTGGCATTTTTTAACGTTTTGCAGTTTTCGCAAATTGAGAGTGCTAAACGAAAATGGAACCTTGTTATAAGTGATCTATTTAGGAAAAATAAAAAAAGTTCGCGACTAGGTTTTGAGAAAATATCTTTTTAATTTTTTCACGCAAAAACACGCAAAAACTACTTTACATAAAATTGACATGACCTCACATAAAATTTTATATTTTAGAATAAAATTAAATAACAAAAGATATATAGCGTCAATATTGTAGTTTTGCTATGAAAAGCATTTGCAACATTCGCAAATACCAGTTAGCCGAGAAGGGAACCTATATAACTTTTGCCATACAATGCTCTATTCAAGGAAAAATTTGAAGGAAAAGCGCAGACAATTTTGAGAAAATAGTTGTTTAAACATTTTCTAGGTCTAACGCAAACTACTCATATTTTCGAAAAATTTTTCATGATCCGACTACAAATCTATCTGAGAAAAAACGGATTGCATCAAGAAAAAATCTCTAACTTTAGTATTTTATTTCTTGGAAGAAGCGGAACAATTTTGAATTTTGCAAAACTTTCAAAAATTAGAGATTTCAACAAAAATGGCACCTGCGCCATGTTAAGCGTCCTTTGCGATATCCGAGAAAGTTTATTCATAAAACTTGAAGTCATATGTGAGAAAGGTTTGAAAATGTCGAGGTATCATGTCAAGTACCTCCAAATATCACAATACCCATTTCCAACTTGCAGAGCCTGAATTCGACCAGATCGATCAGAGACAATCAATATTGGAGAAAATCGTCTGAATGATTAAGGCGCTAGCGTTGTGCACAAGCTGCTCAGACGGACGTTTTGCCATCGACCAATTTTTCGAAGTAATTTGCTACTCATGGGAACACGATTTATCCCCTTTTTAATATCAGGGACTCACAGTATGAGTTTTTCTATCAATGTAGTGGAAACGCATGTAAATAAAATTGTGAACAATTTTCATATTATATATTATATATTATATATTATATATTATATATTATATATTATATATTATATATTATATATTATATATTATATATTATATATTATATATTATATATTATATATTATATATTATATATTATATATTATATATAATATATAATATATATAAATCGCAATTGAAAAATCGGTTATAATGATTCGTATCTATAAAACGTTTTGTACCTGATGCATTGGATGTAAAAGTTAACACCGAGCCTATATTGGATGAGACATGTGTAAATGGATACCCGCAAATCACCCGTATGTCGTTTCAGCGTGAATTCGGATCATGACGTGGTCAGGGATGACCTCTGAAGGGGATTTGTTTTACAGTTGTCTCTTTTGTGGTGTTGTGGTTTCCGTTATGTGGTTTCCTTCCACACATCGACTGACGTTGGCCGAACAATAGAAGCATACCTACTATTAATGTAATTACGGTACATTACCGCATTGTGTGCCAGTAATTCTCAGTTGACAGCTCCGTTCAAATCAAAGTCGAAATGCGACGTTGCCGTTCCCGCAAGGGGGCGAGCACAACTCGTTCGCGGAGGTCGCGCAACGTCGTAATGTTACCGCGAGCAACAGGCCGCCCGTTCGTTTCTGTGATTGGTTGCCGTCATTTGTTTTCCTAACTGTCACCGAGAAAGAACCGCGGGGTAATAGATGACTGCTGTATTTTGGCCGGTCGTTGCAATTAACGACCACGAAAGATGTACTCATATCGTTGAGCCTGAACTTGAAGGTTCTGCTGGAGCCCTTCTTCTCCAAAAGGGCTATATTTCGGCCAACTTACTGCTTAATGGAGGTTGAATTTGCTTTCCGGCAAAATGCTGATAATTTGTGACGGATAAATAAGACTGGTTCTCCAGTATAAGCATTAACTTTTCGCCTTTCTCGGTTCACGAAAGTTTGTTTTGTAAAACACAGGAAAAGATTTTGGCAAACATTTGATACTACATGCAGGCCAATACATTACATTTCTATATCTATAGAAAGCATATTTCAAATTATGCACATCTATATTTCAGAGCTAGGAAAGTCATCCTCTAATAGAATTTCAGCAAGGAAAAATGATTTATTTCTGTAACAACAAATTAAATTTGTTAGAGTGAATTTAAGTATAAGGTTTTTATGTTTTTAATAAGATTTGTATTTTCTGACAGTAATTTATTCTGATTACACATTTTCTCTTCAAATTATATCATTTGTCTATTCTGAGTTAATGATGGGTGACAGTAAGCTATTAATATGATTCTGTAAATATAAAGGCTAACAGTGGAAAATACAAGAAGTACACGTAATTAATGTTTGTCGAGACGCGTACAACACTAACATTTAACCATGCTAGACAAAAACATTCACAGTTAAGTACATCATCGCCCTGGCAACTATATGATTTTTCTCATAACAGAACATAGACAACAAATAGCCCTGCAGCATCAATGCCTAAGTCACAAAATTTACATATCTTGAGTTGCGAGAGGTAGGTTTTGAGGTGGAGATATATATGGGCCTTCATGCATACATGCATACACAGCAATGCATGCACGCCAACAGACCTGCATCCAGATGGGGTCGGGAGTGGCCTACTGCGGGGAGCGCAAGAGGGGGGAGGGGGGGGGCGACGCACGACGCAGCGGCGAGCCGCAAAGGAAGCCGAGACGCAGGGGCCGAGAGGAGGGGAGAGTAAGGTACGCGCGACGTGGGGCGAGGGAGGGGAGGGGAGGGCCGGCGTCGAACGCAGCGCCACCGGCGAGCGGTTTTGCGGGCGTCGAGAAGGCCGAAGCGGAGACGGGCGACGGGGTGGGCGGCAGAAGCAGCGAAGGGCGGGCGAAGGCGTGGCAGCGGCGAGGCCGCAGCGTGAGCGGGCGGGGCGGGCGAGGAATGGAGTCGCGGCGGATCAGAGGAGGTGGGGCCGGAAGGACGACGCGTCGAGGTGACGGCCGTGGAGGCGGGGAGCGAGGCGGGGCGGGCGGACCGGGGCGGAGCGGTCCTTAACAGAAGAAACGGACGAGGTTTAGTCGCGCGGGGACGGCGCTCGTGGAATGGGCAGGGCGAAAGCGGGGGGGGGGGGGGCAGGGGGCGCCGAGGAAGGATTTGGGCCGAGGAGGCACTCACCGACGTCGAAGCCCTTGACGGCGTCCCGAGCGGCGCCAGCTTGGAAGCTGTACGCGGGTCGCCGACCATCCAGGCGGCGGATGCAGCCGCCGTAGCCGCTCCTCCGTGGCGCAAGCTTGTCGGCCAATCCAGTGGTGTTTGGCCGGGCCCGCCAGGAAGAGCGGCTGCGGCTGATGCGCGAACGTGATGCGCGAGAATAGGCCCTGCGCACAACAAACAACTCTCTAGTGCGTCCCTCTCCGACACGCGCTCTTACATGAAAACACCATCAAATTAAACAGAATATTTTTAAATTTCTAATAATTTTATAATAATATATTTTTAAATTTCTTTAAATAATATCTAGATTAAGGTACGATCACTGATTGATTGGTGTTCCAGGCCGCGTCAACCGCTAAGCTCATTGCTTCCGTAAATATAGTGCATGATTTTTATCGTGGGAGGTCGCAGTGATCTTCCCTCGTAGGACAAGGAAGGACAAGGAAGAGGAAAGAAACATCACGCGCGGTCACTGGCCCGTTTTGTAACGGTACTGCTCCGGTATTCGTCTTGGGTTGAAAGGAGAAACCAAGAGAAATAACCGACCAGAGCACCTGGCCGCTAGAATTCTCCTCTAGACAGCGACTGAATTCGACATAGCTATATAACAGTGTCGATAATCCTGCCACCGTCGGGACTCGAATCCAAGACCCTTCCGGACAGAGACACTGCAGTGACATTTGTTAATGCCCTGAGCCACCTAATCCGGTGTAATGATCATGATAAAATATGTTTTGTAATGTTTAGGTGATAATGCGCCCATGGACATAAAAAGCTCTGAATGGATAGATATGATTAAATGTTATCATATGCGACGGATTTACGGTACCTCTCACAGTCATAAAATCAGACAGAGACACAGCAAAAACAAACACGGTTACATAGAGAAAACCCTGAACCTTTAGCAGAATCCAACGCAGCGAACTCAGTTCCGCGCGATAGACTGGCGACCGCACCAAAATGTGTTCTAAGAAGAAAATATCAAGAACTCGAGAAAATATTTGTCTTTGTCCTACTAATATATTCTATATACTGCTTTCTATTTTTATGTAATTTCTATTTTTATGTAATTACCACAAATATTATGAGAGAGCATTTTTATTAATTGAACACACTTTATCCCTACAAATGCCAAGGGTGGTTGTTTCGTAATCTGTATTTCCAAGAGTACCTATTTCACTTTTAGATCAATGAATCCCTTATTTAATATCGTCTTAAATGCGATTGTCTCAAACCAGTAAGGTATAGATTTTTATCACACTTTCATTAACTTGTTTTTCAAGCTTATTTAAGTGCTTGAAATATTTCCTGAAAGCACGATTTTTTGTGGGACACACAATACAAAAATGTTCTCTTGCATGAAGGTTTTTCAGCTATGAACTGTTATCCCGTTTTATACTGGAACATTCTTTGGCATTATTTACAGCAAAAAGTAATGCATTAGTAATTAATGCAATGAAACAAAATAATTTACGAAATATGAACCGTTTCAAGATACGAAGGTAAGACGCGACTCTGGATAACAGATTCCTCTTTTGATCCACAAGTTACCATGCAGTCGTCTTTTCCACGTGCAAAAATCATTTACGGTGCAACTCTGTTAGGTCTACGAGTATAGAAAAGCGTGAAGCGTGAAAAGGTGAAAAGATAAGTAGTAAATGAACAAAGGAATTTTAATTCTTTACTTGGTGACTTAAAGATCAAGGTTGTGGAAATAATGTCGACTGTTAATCAATGTGGAATGGAAAAAACTGCTCAAAGTGTTATATGTTAATATGAATCGTATATTATGGAGCCACAATTCACAGCGCTCCTCCGTATTTATCTATCATTGTTCTAACACAAGGGGTTGAGTTTGCTTTTGCGAAATATACGTAACTCAATATAATTCACATTATTAACATTTATACATATGCATGTGTTTGAACATCATAAATATGAGGACAAAATCAAATATAATTCACTATGATAGTAATATGAAATTTTCGATGAACGTACATAAAAAATCCATGAAAATGTATTTGTGTGGTTTCATATACAATTAAGTAATAAATTAAGCTTCAAAACAATAAACAATTAATAGAACAGCAATGATTAACGAGTATCTATTCCGATGACGCGTGCAGACATTGCCTATTTGTAAAATTAATGATACTCAAAATAACGTCCCGGAATATTTAAGAATACCGTAATAATATCAATTTAATAAAAATTGTAAACTGATTATATAATGATATGTGTCGCAACAACAGAAATAATGTACAGATTTATCTACAGCTAAAGTTGAAAAATATTTTCTGAAAAGATTACCTGACAGTAAATTACACATTTAAGCCTCTGCATCGTAAGGCACGAGTGCGAATAATTCTAGTCGTTTTTATTTGAATTAAATTTACCCATTTAATAATTATCTTTTCTTTCTTAATTAGACACACAATTAGGAATGCAATGCAGCAATATGAACGTTACTCTGCCTCCCACGTGACGTCTGTATCATAAACTTAAAACACACCAGCTAAGTGACATGCAGTTATGTGCATGAATCTCAAATCGAAACCCCTTCCCCGCACAACGGTCTAAATCATTTTCCGATACATGCGACACGTATCTCACCCCAAGCAGCCATAAAAAACTTCATTCCATTTCCTGTGCATACACGATTTTCAATCGAGTGAAGTGTAATGGATAATCATACGATACCGTATATTAAAGTATCCTGTACATGGAAATAAGATCGTTTTCAAACAATAATGTTATGCAAACAGGTGGTTGTCATTATACTAGCACGGTTATTTTCACAATATAACATATATTTTTTAAAATGCACATTAAAACGTTTCTTCTAAGAAAAGAACTATACAAAGTATATTACATTGTATTGTTGGATGATGAAAATATTAATTCTGCATTTGATTGATTGTCACAGAAACAATTATCTTTTCATGGAATTATTAATTTTCCTCACACAACTTGTTGATAAAATGAACAAAATAACATTTACCACCAGACATTTTTCTCTTTTTATCAAACGTGGCCTCGTGAAGAGAAACTCCCATACAATTCCATTGGGAAAATACTTACGCAAACCACCACGACATATTTCAAAAAATCCTCACTTAATCCAATTGCAATCATTGACCCGAGCTAATCTTCTTTTCTTCCCAGTCTATTATCGCCCACCTCAAAAATTCATGAATGAGTCAACAAACTGGCAAACTTTTCAGCTCTACCGTCTCGATCCTCACTTTCAGTTTTTGACCGGAAGAGGTGTTTAAAACATTCGGCAATTGACAATAAAAGTAGGTAACAAATGCATACCCTAACATCGAACAGACGCGAGCAATTGAAGACATATAGTTTATCATTTCTCATCTATTTTTTCGTTAAGTCCCGTTGCGTAAGGAATTTAAAAGAAATTTTCATTCATACCGTTGCTTGTGAAATACGTAATTTTAGTATGTGATTTAACGTTATCATAATATCAATAAAAACACTCAAATTCAAAATAAATATTCAATGGGTCTGTACACATTTAAACAGATTTTCGTTTGTTGGATGCGTTTATTCCTTAACTTATTTCCAAATTTTAACTAATCAGATTTTTTAACTTCAAACGTGACGCTAAGTATACGCACTATTATATACTCTTTCTTTAAGAGACAATTCAAAATATCCCAATAAATTACAATAAAGTTATTTATTGTAAAATAAGTCCTCGCGTAAAAATAACATAATGACATACCCAAAGCAATATCATGTCAATTTTTTCCCAAATTTTAAACTAAAATTAGATTATGTAATTTATTTAAACTTCATTTTGGTATAATTCTGCGACAATTAATTACAATGATTAAAATGATAAAAAATAAGAAAATGCAATTAAAATAAAATAATAGATCAGACAATAATAATAGTAATTATTATAGCATCAAGGAGTATTAATACCCATATTAATACAAACATAATTTTACTAATATAATAAAATTTGATAAAACCAGTATCAACCACCTCTAACTTAGACCCAACGTGTCAATAAAAGTTTATCCATTGCACTGCTCACTCATTGATTTGATTTTCGGTACTCAAAGGAGAAAGCAAACAGTCTGATCACTACACAGGGGTTACCCCACTGTATATATTTTCATGTAAGGCTATCGCATCTGTTTCACTAAATAAATGAAGCAGTATACAAAAAACCAATAATTACGAATATCAGCACTTCATCGATGAGGTGAATCAATACACAAACAGCTTGCGGAAAATAAATTCAATGTATTCTTTTCTATTTCCTATTTATTTGTAAACCACCATAAATAATATTGTCAAGATTCTGTATGTCACATAATTTATTCAAATAAAAAGAAATTTATGAATTTTTAATAAATTATGTATCATGACAGAATATTGACAATACTAATTATGGTTGTCCAAAATTAAATAGGGTCTGGAAATGTAAACATTATCAAAAAGAGACATCCAAAACCAAAATTTGTATCATTAGAAATAACTTGAAAGTAATTTTCTAATAGTAATTAACATCACTTGCAATAAATAATTGCTTTTGCGACGGTGAGCTTTTCAACGTCCATCATTTTAGTCAAAAGCAATTAACATGGAACACTGTATTGAAGGACCGCACCATTTTCCGCACAAAACCCTTAGATGACACCTTCCCTCACCCAATGCAGCCTACTCCTAGGGGCACCGACATGAAATAGATGCTGCGCTCGCTCCATCGAGTAATTCATACCCTAATGAAAACTCTGTTTAACGCCTAAAAACGGGATCCATGCTGTCTTCGCTCGTATTGCAGCTCGGGCTTCGGAGTTCAACCCTTATTCTGCAATCGCACGGCTAGTTCAAGTTAATACCCGTACCGGTTTTCTTGGAATATTTTGCTAAAACCGACTGAAGTCAATTATTTTGTCGGCAGTACTATTAAATAAATTTTGTAACTCTTTTGTCGATGCAAATATTAAATTTTGGGTCACACTGGTACGAACATTTCTTACAATGAATTATTGACAAAACGAACACACAACTCCTTGCTACCTTCCATTCATAATTCAACTATAGTATAGACAAAATAAAAGAAGAAGGAATTCCGGAACTCAAAAAAGTGCGTAGAGAGAATAATATATGAAGTTGCTTAGTGACTCCTCACAAATTCAAGAAAAATTTAATTTGGGACGAACAGTTTTAATTTTATTGAAAGAACTAACCATGTACGCGTATATCTTTAAAATACGAGTGGCGGCTACTGGCTTTCGAAGTTGATGGTTCACAAAATTAAGCCAGATAGGTTCAGAAACCTACGGCGGGATGTCTCTGTTGCCTACGTCGTTCGCGGGACACTACGCTTCTCTTCTGTCTTCTGCATAAACTTGAAAGCTCACCTACAATTTAGCGAGATTGGTGGCGTTCACCCCGTTACACTCCAAAAAAAGGAGACTTTTTCTTTTTTTTAAAAAAAAGAGGAACTATCTTTAAATATCGAAATACGTCTTTTCAGTTTAAATGTAAATTAACACCAAAGCGTTTATGACCTATCAACAGAGTTACTTCGCACAACTCTCAGCTTTCTGATGACGTTTGCTTACCACTGCCCTCTGGGATATCATCGGCCCGCGGAGAACGCTCCGTGTGTACTAGTGGTAGCGTCATCCACTTGCTCTGTAGTTCCCCTTCCGATGTCTTGGACATCTCGCCCTTCATCGCTCTGCTTCCCTCTTTGTGCAGCCGATGGTTTTAGTATTACTATTCTCAAGGTAGCAACGTAAAGTAAATCACTGTAAAGGTGCGTATTATTCTCTTGTAACTCATTTCCAGTAAACAGGAGAAAACTGACATGCGATTATTACTCACGAGAGTAATTCGAAAGTAAGCAAAACATCTCCCTATTAAATATTAATATAACTAAATATATATAAATATATGAGAGAATGTCGGTTGTAGCCCAAACATTATACGACCGAAACGAACATTCATTGCAAAACACATCTTACTTTGTACAGCATTGTAGGCTTTAATAATAGGCATTCTACAGCATTGTAGGCATAATAATACATCTTACTTTCGTTTTGTGATGTCGCTTTTGTATTACATGTCACCCCTCGCAGTTGGAGCAAGTCGGTGCTATTTCTTGGCCGTACGACAGTTTTCGTTTCAGTAGACGTCGATGCGAGGTCCAAGCTATAGAAGAATTTCATTCAGTTTTATCCTTTATGTACGCGAGTTCAGTGACAACCGAGAGAATTAAATGCTTTACACTTGTTCTATGTGCCTATCGAATTCTTAACATATTTTGTGATCAAGAAAGATAAATATCTTTGATCTCTAGAATAATATACATGTATTGTTGTTCAAGATGTATAGTTTCAGACGTGTCTGTCAGGGAAATCATACTTTTTTTAGTTTACATACAGGTGGCCCAAACAATATCTCCTGAACCGTTGCAGATATTGAAAGAAGATTTTCACTAAATCTTAATGGAACGGGTACATAAAATGAATAAGATTAAATTACAGATTTTGTATTTAAGAGATATAGAAAAATTTTAATTTTTGACATGAAACGCTATACATTTTTTAGTCAATGATAACGAGCGCCAAGAGACAAGTTGATTCATATGCGTATTACCAAAAATTACACATTTTTTTTTATAAATTTTAGTATATTTATGCCCGTACCGGTCGTTAACATCTAGACTCTTTTGCGAGAAAACGCCATTCAAGGCCATTTATTACTTTCTCGCCCTTACTTCGTTCGTAGAAGAGAAAGTATAGTATTTGTGCACCACAAAACGGGGAATTTTCGACTGATAAATTCTCATTGACGGGCCATAATAACGAAAAAAATAGATACATCATATTCCTATATATAGTATGTTATATCATCTAATACGAGGTGTAGTCAAAATCCATGTTTTGTTGGTCTTTGATTCCGAAAAATCGATGGATAGCACAACGTTTGTCTGTCAATTTGTGGTCAACGTTAGTGTCAAAACCGTTCAGCCAATTTTGTCCAAAATTGATTTTTCCCTATCCATATAAACAAACAAGGTTTAGCGAGTTTAAAACAGGTATTTTCTTTTTTGAGGGTACTTTACAAAAGGCCTCAAAAAAAGTTTTCAAAATTTTAAATAGTGTCCGAGGATGGGGTTGAAAATCGCTTAAGAGAATGGTACAGGTCTATATTACGTTGAAATCACTGACTTTTTCTAAAATTGTGAAAATTGTATTTCTTCACCGTCTTTCTACAACTATAAAATTCAAATTGAATTTTTCCTTTATTGAAATCTGTTCTCTAAAGACATATTGAAGTAAGTTATCGTATAATTTCCCGAAGACAAAAGTAGTATTTTTGCGTGAAATATAAGAATTCTTTTTAAACCTTTTTCTAAAATAAGGCTCAATTTTTTAAAACATTATGCTTATATGTATCAAAGGACGTTATAAATTTCGTGCTAGTGTCCTTTCCGGCGAACTGTGTATTTTCAAAAATTTGAAAATGTTAACATTTCATAACTACAAAATCGGAAATCGGTTTTCTGTTTTTAACAAAATCAGTCTTGAAAAAACAGCTCTTAAAAAAAGGTCATGTACAATTTCGTACAAATAGAGTCGTTTTCAGGTAATTTTTGGTTGAAAACAATGTAAATTATAAAAAGAACATTTTCTCAAAATATGTTCCACATTTTTCATGTATAAAACAAGGGACGCTTAAAAGAATGGTGTAGGTCTCATTTTCGTTGAACTCCTAGATTTTCAGAAATTGCGTTTTGGAAATATTGATTTAAAACAATTTTTAAGCGGCGGCTCGAATTGAAACCTGTTTTCATGACATAAAAGTAACTCGGCGAGTAAAACGTAGTAAACTAGAAAAGGCGAGTTAATTCGGACAACCTGAATTTGAGTCTCAGTGCAAAAAAATTGCTGGTTAAAACACTTCCGCAGGTTCATTTAGTATAATATGGAGGAGCAGTTAGAGATAATGTGAGAAACTATGTGCTGTTGTAGCACCATTAGTTTCCATTGCATTTGCTCTGTGAGATGGAAAAGACTCCTATGCCAAATCCGGCGTGGAGAGGCCACAAAAACGTGCGATGAGCGTTCCTCTAAAGTTTGCAAACAATGCATTCACTCTTAGCTACGACCTCAGTTACTGGTAGGCAAAAGTATTTGTAAATAAAAACGTTAATACTTACTAGTTACTAAAATATTACTTATTTAGGGTAATTAATAACTTAGTTACAAATACATTTGGCACTAATAGTTAATAATAGTTGTTAGTTGCAGTTGCGCGAATAATAACTAATTCAACCGATTTCATCTCACATTTGTAGTGATTCTCATAATTGATATAATTTGTAATTTTTGTCTATCATACTTCATTAGTGAACTCGTGGCTATGGAAACCTGTTGCCATTAGGATGAAAAATCGCCTCCATCTCTTTGGTCACGAACAACTTCTACACCACCCTGGTTGGACCAGAATCAGACGAATTTTTTTTGAGCTTGCCATAAACATGATTTATTAGGATATAATATAATTCCTGAGATGTAGAATTAAAATGCCCAATACAACTACTTATTTGCGTTCATATACCTAATTTCAAACATACTCGTATTAAGGCCTGCTCAGTCATGTGAACGATTTTAACCCTCATTGATGCCTAACAAATCGCGGGGGAGGGCGTGGTCGGTGAGTAACACGTGGATATTATTCGCATTCATTTGACAAACAATGGCTATCTCCCACAATTTCTAAACGGTACACAATAATGAAATAGTTTTCGCTCAATAATACAGAATCAAGGGAAAATTAATAAGCCGTTCGTTATATTTTTAGTTTAGCTATGAGAAATATAATTATCTTTGACTTTTTAAATTGATGTTGTTGTTTTTTTCCTGCATTGGATAAATCATAAAAAAGGTAATACAATACTTCATTTCTTAACATTTAAAAGTATCGTCAAGTAAAAATAGTACAATTCTGACACACAATTGGTATTGTACGCCGCGCCGTGTTGAAAATTTCACGTTATAGCTGCGGCGATCAAAATTCGCTGATTACTGCAAGAGACCTTGTGTCGGCATTCTGTGAAAACTATTGAAAGTAAATCATACATTGTATACAAAGTGTGTATACTATACTCATTTAAAGAGGGAGAGATAAAGAGGCTGCGGTAAAGCGGTCACCAGGGCCAATAATGATCACCAATGTTAAACGACATGCAGACATTGATTGATTATTCCTGGAGCGCCAACTGCTAAGGTCATTAGTCCCTTAAGTGTGGTGCCATTTGTATCGTGGGAGGTGGCGGTGATCTTCTGCTGGATGGCGAGATCCAGCTCGACGTCGGATTAGGGGGTTTCCATAACCAGGCATCTTACACCAGAGGGCCACTTCCCCAGCCCGGTCAAGCTCTAAGCTTCCGATTAGTGTCTCTGCATGTGTGTTAACGTAGTGCGTGTAAATGTAATTTTTTGTAAGAGATGAAGATGGGACAAGGAAGTGGACGTTTTTTTAAAATTTATTTAAGGTCGCTATAGAACAGCTTAGGTCACGTGCGAGACGAGGAAGGATAGCGAGCGCGCGGCCGGTGGCCCGTTTGTGAGGGTACTACTCCGGCATTTGCCAGGTGTTGATCGGAGATATAACGAAAAACTACCGATCAGATCAGCCAGCCGCTATAAATCTGCAGACAGCGGATAAATTCAACATATCTATATTGCCAGTGTCGAAAATCCTGCCATCGTCGGGACACGAGCCCCATGACCTCCCTGTCAGAGGAACAGCAGTGACACCAATTGATGCCCTGAGCCATCTAAGCCGGTATATACATGCATGATTTATGTTTACGGGTTTTGTAAAGGCTTTGCGGGCAGATCGGTAGAACACGAATTTCGTGGACGATTTCCTAATCGTATTGTGTAGCATAATGGCTTATTTATCAACACCCCCGGAAATTTCATGGAAAAACAGGTCAAGGATGATTGATATGCCGCAGCGGATATAAAAACCGGTTTATAAAATCTCAGGACTGCATTCTACGCAATGTTACTTTCTCACAAACTTACACGTATTATATCGAAAGTATTGTAACGCTCCATCGGAAAAGGTGATTGATTTTTTTTTGCTTCGAGTCATAAATGACTATTTTTGATACGCTGTGCATTTGGAATTCACGTTTTGTGATTGTTGTTCCTTGATTTCAAAAACATGATTTTTGGTAAAACGTCCGTCCTTCTCTGTCTGAACAACATTAGCGAACAAACCGTACATAATATCAGATATTCCCCAATCGACCTAGCTTATACAGTGACCACCGAAAATAAAACGTATATTTTCATTTTTTGGGTACTTTCAATGAAGCCTCGACATTTCCAAAATTTACGCAAAAGTAGTTGCCATTTTCAACATTTTTCCCCTTGGTTAGGATAGCAAATCACTCTCATATAATAGAGGAGCAGTTTCCATTTTCGTTGAAAACATTTTTTTAAATATAAAAGCGGACCATTTATTCCTATACTTAGACTGGTTTCAGAGATGTTAGATCAAGAGGTTAAGACGTTGCCTGCGGAATTTAAGTACCTACGTACACGTCCAATCCTTGCCAAATATTTTTGCGGGTTGGAAACACTTTTGCACATTCTACTATTATAATACTACGTAACAATTACACACAATATTAACAACTATATAGCACCAATAATTATCTATGATGTTACTAAATGAATTTTGAACGCATTACAGGTAATAATGCAGTAGCAACGTAACGCAACTTGTAAGTTATCTTTAAAACAACCGCAGCAACTAGCGAACACTGCTATTTGTTTATTTTCGTACTATCACACTGGTCCGTGTCAGAGCAACAGGACGTTTTTAACATCTTTTGTGACAATTGAATTTTGCGCCAAGAAAATCATGCATTTCTATACAGCCAAAATATGAAAAAATATAGATTTACACCGATAGCTTCTTTACCAATAATACACTGAGTTAAAGAGGTATATTTATCTCTTTTCAAACCAATAAACAAATTTCATACTCTTGAAATATATGTTTCTGAAATGCAAATATTTGTATACAAATTTATTTTGCGGACCCATCCACAGCGTGGTTATTGCTGATCATTCAAAATCCGACAGGCGTTTATTACACAACCTATGCTGAAAATTCTCTACAGACATTTTCTGAAAGTTTTGGTACTTCTTCTTGGGACACCTATAAATGGATAAGCCACGATCTGGCAATACGTATTTCCAATATTACAGAGGCGTTATAGAAAAGAATACGTTTAGGTGAAAACGTGAAGCAATGCTAAAGTGGGTAGTGCGAATTAACAAAAAGTAAAAGTAAACGATGGAATTTCATACAATAAAATAGAAATAAGGCTCGTTTTCAGATTATCAAATTTTTAATGCAAAGTAAAGGACTAATATACTACGTTATTATTCTATATTTCATACGTTAAAGATGTACATTTAAAACACTAGCGTTGGAAAGCGGTTCTGTTCCATGATTTAACTTTTATAGTCTACGACATGAGGGCATAAATCAAATTCAATAACTCAAAGATCTCTACTAAATTTTTGATAAACTAAACACCACAACAAAGAATAAGCAAAATAAGAATTTGTATGTAGACTTAGAAACTCAGAAAAATCTCTCAGAATTTATAATTTGAGCACGTTGAAAGGATAATAAAATTATTACTCTTTCACTCTATTAATTCAACAAAATTAAAGGAAGAAAGAAAGCCGATAAAATACCAAATAACGTTCTGGACCAGAAAAATTACCAATATTAAATTTTTTCAACGAAACTACTGAATCTTATGGGTTGAGTGAAACGTGAGACGAGATGGCATCGCCCAACCAAAAAACTGCGTGATATTTACGGATACAACCATCGTGGTATACAGAAGATAATTTTCGCAGAACTAATTTTGTGCGGTGCGAAGTGCACTCGTTTGAAGTACACATGCCCAAGAAACGCAGTATAGAAATCTCAACCCCATCTGTGGAATGAGCTTCTTGTTTATTGCACTTTATCATTGGTAATCGACAGTCACAAACAATACAAAAATACTTGTGGTTGTTGTGGAAATGATTAGAAAACTTATTACATAAAGGAAATAAGAATATATGCAAAATTCAATATTTTGAATATTTTCTGCATTGTTCAAAACATTAGGAAATAAATTGTCTTCATAAATGAACGTATAAAATATATAGTACTTCACATAAAAATATTCCTTTAAAAATTAGAAGTTTGACTTTTGATTTCAAACCTATATTTTTATTTATATCTTAGTGTTGTTTAAAATATATATTTTTCGTAAAGTATTTTATTCACTTATAATATTGAGAATGTGTACATATACACTATGTGTTTGAGAATTAACTTTGTCGATATTTGTATTTAAAAAAAAATATTTAAAATTAGTTTTTTAGCTTTTTCATTTAAACATTTTCAATACACAAAACATTAACAATTAGTTTATTATTATTATTTATTTTCTTTATCTAATTTTTAAATAAAAAAAGTTAGTATTAAATAATCAAAATTAAAAACGAATGTCAAAAAATAGTTTTTAGTCTTAAACTTCAACAAATTGTAAATTAGATTGATTTTCATTAATATACGAAAACCTGTACTACAAAGTAGTTGACGTCGATAACAAAAGCACATGTTTATAGCAACGCCGCAAAACTATGTGCCATTTACCGCCTTAGTTTAGCTCGGAGACTGCTGCTGTCTCTGCAGACACTTTGACCGAGAGATTCTAGGGTACGAGTCCCAGTAGTGGCGGATTTTTGATACTAAATAGATAGTAACGTCGAATTTAGCCACTGTCTGAACGAGAATCTAGCGGCCGGCTGCTCTGATCAGTAGTTTTCAATACCTGGCGAATGCCGAAGCATTACCCGGACGCTGGGCCACGGTCCACGGAAACAGGCCAAGGACCACGCACGATCTTTCTCTATCCTTTTCCCTCCCCTCACACACACAATTACGTACACTACACTAAGATGCATTACGTGTACTTCAAAGCAATATGCCTCACATTAAAACTTAGAGTTTGTTCCTCTTGGGACAGTGCCTCGCTAGGAAGATATCTCATGAGGGAATCTCCCGAAAGCGTATGTATAGGTCGGAGCCGGATCTCACGATACAGCGTGGAAGGAGCACCGTTGTCCCAGGTGTAAACGTATTTACTTCACAACAGAGACCAATGATCTTACAGTTGACGCTCCCGGTAACCATTAATTAATGTATGCGCCATTGAGCGATTTCTTATTAAATCATTTATTTTTCTCATTAAATCACAAATCAGTGATTTTTAGAATCACTTGATTTAACTCGGGTATTTATTAGAATTTTTCTTAATTTGATTGAATGGGGAGTTCAACCAACACCATTTGAATAATTTTAGTACTTCTGTTTTAACACTACACAACAAAATTCTTCGTCCAGGCGTAATTTCAGATGGAAAATAACTAACCAGTGTCTTCACTTCAACAAATGTTTCTTGTGACATTTTGCTGAGAGATGCTTCGTTATTGCACAGCAGTTTTTTAACAACTTTTCTTTGTTACGTCTTGTGCTTAAAGTGAACCGAAGCGCTGACATTTTTAAGGACAACAAATGCATTACCGTAGGAAACATCTTTTTTGGATGGAAACTTTGGATGATTGTTTACTATTGCTTAACATATTTCTAAGTGTAATTATGTTCAAAAACAGGACAGGTTGGTGAAAATTATCTTTAATATCATAATGGGCAAAATTTCATGTCTCTGTAACTGTTAAAAGAATTGGTCGTCTAGGTATCTTAAAGAAATTGGGCGGATTGAAATCCCGGTAGGAGTGACCAATTCTTCGATCAAATTTAATTATTATAATAATTTAGGTGACTACTAATTGTTTATATTTCATTTCAAGGCATTTATAAGAGGTTGAGTCAATAATTATCTGCATTTTGCGAAGTCATTGTAGTGCTTCTTACCGGGAGGTCCACAGTTCAAGTCCCGATAGTGGCAGAATTTTCGACACTAGCTAGATATGCTAGGTCCCGGCTGGGGCGGTGCTCCTCTGGTAGGAGATACCTTGTTGAGGAAAAGTCCCGCCAGCCGACAGATAAACTTGAGTCGGATCGCACCATTCAGCAGGGGGAATATCACCGCCACCTCTCGAGGTGACCTTAGCATTTGAAGCGCACAACATCACTAATTATTCAAGCAATCAATCTTCATTTTCTTTATAATCGCCTGTGGGTTGAAGGCACAATTCTGTGCATTTGCCAACTTCAATATGTCATCATTCCCTTCGCTTATGGTAAGTTCCAGCGTTATCACCATGTTCGCTTGAGTTGTTGCTACGTAAATATGACAGCAACACTCCGTTTGCATAAAAAAGTACACGCTTTCGTTATCCATTTTTTGTGATCTGAATGTGTACCAAAACAGAAATCCTTAGAAGACTTTCAGCACAATGTGAGTGCAATGTTTTCCTTTGGCAAAGAGTTTTAAAGTGGATTGAGACATTGAAAAGAAAACAAACAAGTATACAGAAAGAGAAAAGAGCAAGTTGCCAGCCTCATCTACTACTGATTGCGAGATTGAGCATGTCCTGATTCTGAATAACCGAAGAGTTGCTATTGATGAAGGGACAAATCATACGCACGTAGGTCAGGTTCTGCATACGAGAACACTGATATGGATGGTTCAAAAGCTTTCCTTTTTTGCGAGAGAACGCATGCCAACCACCAGCTAAGCTCTGTCAAATTATGTATTTCTAGGCTTTAGAGTATCCCAAATACAGTTCCTATCTTATCTAATTTCCAACTGTATTGACTACTTAAAAGTACTTTATAAGGCCGAATATGTGTCTCCGACATACAGGTGAGGAAGCACAGGGGAGATACATTGCTTACTCCTCAATAGAAAATCTTTTTTTCTGACGGGTTTAGAAAACTGGTGCTATGATGGATCAACTGCGTTGATAAACGTGCTGTTAAAGACTTGTCTTATTATTAATTTTGTACCTATGTTGTGTTCAATTACAAACATTGAGTCCAGATACTTATTGACACCCTCGCAGCATAAATTTTGATATAATGGTTGAATTACGCGCCCACTACTAGTTTCTGGAAGTAATGTGATTTATAGGCTCTTCCCCTTCGATTTCTGTCCGTGCGTATCATGGGCAATGGGTTTCCAGATAATTTCCGATGTGATATCTCTCGTTTCACGATCAGCGATGCTCAAGCATTTCGGATTACCTCAAAAGCCCCTTTTGAGCTTCAATGCAGGATACTATTGTTTTCTTAATTCTATAAATATAAGCGTTCTAAAATAATTTCATTAATCTATTTCAAATATCAACACAAACTTCTATTTTTATTAACGTTGCGAACTCAAAAATAAAATAAACTGAGAAAAATTTTCTCGAGAAGTATTGCGTAATTTGGTAAAAAGGTAGTTCTTGGGAACACGATTAAAGCAGAATGCTACTGCGCTACTTGAAATGTATAGTTTTACACTAACTTATATAGATGCATCAATTTTCATTTGCTTATTTACTCTCTTTGCCAAAATAAATGGTATATATCAGCATTGACACAATGGAAAAATATTTGCTGGTGGGTATGCCCAAGAACGTTGCTGACACTGTTGAAGTTGCTTTAAGAGTTTTAATCCTTACTCAGCTGGAATTATTTACTTTTTATAATTCCAACCAATTGAACTACTATAGCTCAAAAGACTAAAACTGTAATGAAGTAAACCGTTGTTTCACTGACGGAGATTATACGCTAAAGCTTTATTTAATCATTTCTTGAAAGTATTAGAATGGGTAGAACTTCTTAATTGACAATTCTTCGAAATATCCTTTGTATCTTATTTACAGTAGCAATTTTTGATGTTTTATAGCAATTAGCATTGGAATTCCTTAGAATTCCTTTCAAATTAACAAAATAAAAGTACTTTAAAATGATTTCTGTAGTTTGAAAAAGAATTTCACCGTGGTGCAGTGTCCTGTCAAATATATTCAGGTAAAAGTCGTACAGTAAGTAATATTTATTTCGCCACTAACACGTTAAAAAGAGACTTTACGAATTGGTCTCCTACAAATGAATAGTAATTAGATCGTGAAGGTAATTCTGCAGCAGTAAAATAGGAATACAAGTTTAAATTTACGGTGTCATAATCCTGCTTTTATTAATTCACTTGTTGGGTGCGTTTTATCTACACAGTTGTTTTGTTTCTCTTCATGACAGTTGATTTAATGCCACTTGAAATAAGTTGTGCAGCTTTTCCTGTAAATACGGACATTCTGTGTCAAAACCATTGTTTTCATGAATTAGATTTAAACATATGAAATTTTAGACCGCAGTGACATTTCATGTGAATATGATTTCTTAAAAATGATATTTGTTTGAATAACATGTATTTAGTACAGATCGAAAAGAATGAACCCAATTTAGCAGAAACATTAAAACAGATAAAACGAAACACGTTCTAAAGAATTCCAGTCTCAAAATTTCCAGATTTTTATAAAGATAATCCTCGGCTTACGACGTACATTTTTGACCCAGCTCCCGAATCGCATCTTTCGGAGATTCCGGGATTTTAAACCCTATTACTAGAGATTACACCCAGCGCCCGAGCACAGGCAACTTCCTGCACTTGCTTGCAACATTCTATTTAGCCGCCTGCAGTCCAAAGTCGCGATGCCTCGCTCTCCACGAGTTTGCGAATATTCCTCGAGCGGCCGCCCAATCATGGCAAAGCACGAAATTGGGCCTTATCGAGCGACGTTCAAGCACGCAACGCCGCCGCTGCGCCCCGGCCGACGGGCCCTCTTCTAGCATCGCCTACACGCCTCGTACACCTACAAAAATCGTATTTTGGTGTTTGTTGTAAACATAAACTTGAAATTGAAGCGCCAAAACGCAATTCGCCCACAATCCCGCCCCTCCTGTTCTCCCGAAATTCCGCGCCCTTCTCAAATTCACTTCCGGCAGAAAAACACGACGCCCGAGCGCGCGCCCGCGGGACGGGGGAGGGGGCGAGGCCCTTCTTCTGCGCTTCCCCGTCCGCCGACCCCTCCCGCAGGTCCATCAACGTAACGAGATAAAGATATTAGAAGAAAATGGGGAGAGTAACGAGGGAATAAGAGGACGAGAAGAGTGTGGAAAATGTGAAAAGGCGCCGCGGCGCCATCGGAGAAGCAGAAGAAGTAAAAAAAGGTGGATGATATTGACAAGTAAATTGGATGAGAAGGCGACGAGATTGTTAAAGCGTTTCGTATGCAGCGGCGCATGAGGTGGCGCCCGCGGCGAGTCGACGCGACGCGACGCGATGCGATGCGATGCGACGCCCCCGTCGCGACGAAGGGAGCTGGCAGCCGGGACGCCGCCGCGGCGGTGGACCGAGATAGGGCGTGGGCGGTGTCTGCGGTGGCGGCAGCGCGGCCGCAGCCGCAGCGGCAGCGGCTTCAAACGGCCCAGGCTGTGGCCACCCGAAACGAAGGAGCGAGCGGGCGGGCCGGGGGTCCTCCGGCGCAAAGGAAGCGGCCAGACCCCCTAACGAAGATAAGGAGGAGGCAAAGAAATTGGATCGGACACGTAGACGCCCACTGCCTGATCGATAGGGCGTCGCGGAAGAGCAGCGAAGGGGGGCAAGCGGCTATGGGGGCGGTCGCGGCGCGAGGGGCCCAAGAGGCGAGAGCGAGGCACCCGAAACGGGGAGGTGGAGAGGAGAGCAGAAGCGGGCGCACAGTGGGCGAAAACGAGACTCAAATCGCTTCACTGCCCGACATTGGAAGTTGACAGAATCAATTTTTAACGTGGTGTGATTTTCTCACTGGAACGTAATTTACTGGCGTAAATTCTAGCTTCCTAATTAACAACAGTAACTGTCATGTGATACTGATGAATCTAAATGAAAGTAACAAATAAAATTCGATATTTAATTGCTTAGTTGACCTTAAGAAATAGTGTTGCATGGTAGAATCGAGTTTAAAGATTGTCATTTTGCTATTGGAACAGGCGAATCGTTAAAAATGCATCTATACAAATTTTATGTTTATTTGTATGGTTAATTTAAAACAGTATTGTTGAATGCACACTACTAGAGCGCAATTTCAATTAAAGACGAGGTATTTCATTTCCCTATGTTTCAATTTTACTAGTTCATATGTTTGGAGGGAAATGAACGTTTGTTTTCTTTCCATTCCACCTGCACAAGATTCTCTCATAGGCAACAACAAAAGCTATATTTTGCAAATATAGCTCACGCAAACAATTCCAAAACTGGAAATAGATATGAAATCCATATATTTTATTTTATTTTATAGGGTCGTCTTATTAAATATTCGTTTTGTGTTTATTTCAGCAAGTTTGTCAAGCGCATACAAAAAAAAATCCTATTGCGCCCATATGGCGTAGCGGAGCGGTAATTGAGAGATCGCGGTTTTGATCCCGTGAAGACACTGAAATATTCCTGAAAGTGTTTAACATCAGGGAGAGAACGAAATCAAATTAGAAATTGGGCTGATATAATAATTTTATTTTGCTAGTCGCTTACAAACGAGGGTAGAAGCAGCACCACACGATACATCAGGCCACGGGAACATCGCGCAATCTTGCGTTCCCATTCTGGGGTGCTAATGACTCCGGTTAAGCTACTTAACACCAAATTCAATTCAAAATTGCACCTTCGGATGAGTGCTTAGTGAAACACTGCAACGCCTCTCATCTGGAGGTCACACACACTCTAACTACGCTGAATTGAGTTGCTTTCTCGAAAAGTATTCTAGCGGATAGCTGCTATTACGGTAGTTTTCCGTAGTTATTTTCTATTAATACCAGATGGATACCGGAGCAGAACCTAATGAATGGGTCATGGACTACGCGCTGTCTTCCTTTCTTCATTTTTGTCCATTATCTTTCCTGACACATACACACACACACACACACACACACTCTTACAAGGACTGCACTTACAAATATCGGTAACCAGTCGAAAGAGGGTAGGCGATGCCGCGCTGGGGGAGATACCTGGCGAGTAAAAACCTACAAGTCGATGAGGGCGCCGGGTCTCACTTTCCAGAGACGCAAGAAAACCGCCACTTCCCTCCATAAAATGTACTCCACTCGCGGGAATCATGAGCAAAGTAGCTGACAGGCCGGAAACGCGAAATACTGTCAGCCGCCCCGTGGCAAATGGCAGCCAGTCGCGAGAGCAGCTGGCGCGCCCACTGCGCGGCGGCGAAAAGAGCTCCGAGGAGCGGCCTCCGCGCCGCACGCTGCACTCGGCCCGTACTCTTCGGCCGGCGCTTAGCAGCGTGCTTCTGGGGATCCGGCGATTGACGGCGTTGAGAAAGGTCGCGTTTGGGTGAGAAGACTTACAAAGACGGCCTTTCAAAAGGCTCTGGTGAAGGTGCGAGGGGCAGCCGCGATGAGGGTTAGACGGACATCTCGCGACTCGCCCCGCGGCCGAGGAAGCGGTACATAAAATTTCGATCGACGTCGGATTGAACCATGTGTTACGGGTGGGCAGGGCTGGGCCGCGCGTTCGCAGGTCGGGAAACGCCGCACGATTCCATTGGCGGCGGCTAGCTGGGGATCATTTAAACTCTCTGTGTGGTCTTGTAAAGGCCAAGGCATATTTGGAGAACACCCACGCTTTGCAAACTGGATACATCAGAGCAACAAGTTCTCTCGGGGTCCTCTCATAGTGCAATTATTTAAAGAAACTCTTAAAACTGTAGTTTCAATTTAACTATCTGCTACGGAGATGAGAAAAGAACAATTATTGAAAGTAAACATTCCTCTGATTTCAAAATGTTTTTTATAAAATATTTTATATTATATTGATATTACATCTATCTACATTCACAAAAATTACATTACAAACTTTACGTAAAAATACAAATTAATCTGAACTATGACGACTTCATTTGTGTCCTGGCAGAAAAGTATGCCGAAACCTCACCCATTATGAATGTGATAACTAGCATAGTATTTGGATCTAAGTAAATAAGTAATAAATATACAGTAATAAAATTATAACAAATCCAATGCCATTTTCAAGCAATGTAATATCTTGAATGTTCCTGTAGTAACTCCGTATCTGTATCAACTAAACACCTATATTTCGATATAAATATTCTTAAGAATGATATAAAAATAATACACATAATAACATAAATGATGTGAAGAATATATTAGAATTGGCGAGGGATATAAAATGATAAAAAATGAATAAAATAGAGTATCAACTTTCTTAGACGTGTTCAATGGTCACAAATGTCACTGTGTGGCTAAATGTCCTGTGGAAAGTTTACATCGTGCAATCGTATTGGACGAACATTAATACTACAATTCAAATACACTATTCTGCGATTAGAAACTTCCATACTCATAAAATTTTACAACGACAGTGAAGACAATATATTGACTCTAGACCGTTATATTGGGTCATAATAGAATAAAAAATGAAAAGGAGTTACCTAGCAGCGTTGTCTAAAAATACCTGCAAAGGAGTCGTTATTCAATAATAGAATACATTGTTTAAATATTTTCTTTTTATTAATTAACTGGCTGTGGAGGCCATCCAAAATCAAGAATCCATATAGGTCTACAGGCTGACTTCACTTTCTATTGCTTCTAATTTCAATACATGTTCCATTTCGGAAACGTAATATTGAAGACGTAAGACAATTGCAGTTGAATCGGCATTTCACAACTCCATTTCTATAGCAAACGCGGGCAACAAAAGACAACCATTGAATTTATCGGCCACAATTCGATTTGCGGTCATTTTTACGACGTTCTAACAGCTCGCCTGTCTCCAGCATGTTCCTTGTTTTTCCCAAACGCTCTGAAAAACCTTTCGTGTACACAACCGCACTTATCGAATTTCCAAATCGTAAAATCGTCAGCGAAACCGAAATCCTGAAATAGCCCCCGGCGTCGTTGAAAAGTTCTGGCAGGGCGGGGCCGGCCCGCGGGTGGCAGTTTGCGGCTCGTGACGGACGGCAGTCAGGGGGGGGGGAGGCGTCGCAGGGGAGGGAAGGCGTGAAGGCGGGGGATGGCGCTGGGCCAGACGGGAAGGCGAAGGGGCGGGGGTGGGTCAACGGACCGGCGGGGCGGGCGGCCGGAAAGGTGTGGAGGCGTGGAACCGAAGGGTGAGAGAAGTGAGAAGGAGAGAGAGGACGATCGCGGATAGACGTCGGAGCGGCGCCGCGGCCTTCGCTGCCTCCGCCGTGCCGCCCCCGCCGTCCCCGCTGCCACCACTGCCAGCGCCGCCGGACGAGCGTAGAAGCCCCCTGCCTCCCCATTAATATTAGCGAGTAATTAAGGGCCTCAGCCGCCGGTGAAACTGCCGTTGTTAATCAAGGAACGCCTCGCAATGGGCGCGTTCGCAGAATGAAACGCTGTCTTCGAGCCGTAATTGGCGTTGTTTGCCGCACCCGAGGCTGACTTTTAGTGGGAGCGGCGTGTCACCGAACGCGGAGGCAGGGGGGAGGCTGTTAGGGTTAATTAGGGGATGGAGTGTTCGCGTAAGCGCGGTTCCTTCGAAAGAAGCATATAAATTTATAGTAATTGCATAAAATTATGCAATTATGAGGCTTTTTCCAATAAACGGTGACTCGAGAGAATGTAACTCTTGAAGTCGGGCTGAAAGCCCTCTCTCGACAGCCAAGAAAATGAAGACTCCTTAGAAGAGCCCGGCCCTAGACTGTTAAAAGGGGAATGAAACCTGGCGTCTGTACGGAAATATTTGCTGATGGATTTTCCAACAACCACCTGCCAAACTCTCATGAATATTTCGACGATTTTTCTGACGAATGTTTTTCTACCACGCACCTCCGAATCACGCTATACACAAGTATATAAAAGCCGCCCAACGTAGAAAATGAAGCGTGAAGTTATGCTCGTACAGCTGTTAGGCACGTCTGCCACGCAAGAAGAGAAGGCGCGGGGGGAAACTCCGGGCGATTGGGTGAGCAGTGGGCACGAGCCAGCCCAGAAGCTCGCGCTGTACGGAAAAGCCCCAATCTGATCATCCGGCCCGTGCTGGAATTACGGGCGTCACGAACGCGCCAGGAGGGTAACGCGCAGAGGTGCCGGCGATGGCAACGGCAGTTGCTGTGGCTGTGGCTGTGGCTGTGGCTGTGGCTGTGGCTGTGGCTGTGGCGGTGGCTGTGGCGGTGGCGGTGGCTGGGTGGCGGTGGCGGTGCGGTGGCGGTGGCGGTGCGGTGGCGGTGGCTCGTGCTGTTGGCTGTGGCTGTGGCCTGTTGTCGGGCGTGGCGGTGGCGGTGGCTGTGGCTGTGGTTGGTGTGGCTGTGGCTGTGGCAAGGTTGGCGGTGGCGGTGGCGTTGGCGGTGGCGGTGGCGGTGGCGGTGGCGTGGCGGTGCGGTGCGGTTGGCGGTGGCGTGCGGGTGGCGGTGGCGGTTGGAGGTATGGTGCTGGTGATGGTGACGATTGCTGGTAACCGTGACGGTGCGATAGTAGTGGCGCGCATGCAGCTGGCGGCGCCGATCCGCGGGTATTGGTGGCGAGGGCGGGCTGGGGCGTCGGGACGTGGGTGGAGGGCGCGGAGTGGCGAGGGCGGCGCGAGTGGGAGTGGGCACGGGCGCAACTCTGGTAATCGCCGCGCGGCGGGGCGCTGGGGGAAGTCAGGAGCAGCTCGGCGACCCCCGAAACCGAAAGCACTCGCGCACGCTATCCTGCGGAACCCATAAACATGTCTGCGCCTTCCGAGCGGGGCGCGTACGCATTAAAGAGAGCCTGGGTGTTGTTCATGTGGAGTCACTTTTTCTCTTACCTTACGCTCAATGTAGTTATATCTATACATTTTCCGTTCGGATGTGCGTTGCTGCGGAATGCTGATATTGATATTTTGTGAGTTTGCATGCTCTTACAGAATCGCTAATGTCATGTTGCGCTATGCAAACGTAAGGAAGTAGCGACTGTCGCGTGAGTTGCTGTGCGCCTCTCTAAAAGAAAAGAAAAACAGTGTAAAGCTGAAAATTTTAAAAGAGGGTGTTGTTTTTCTTCGTTCAGTTATATACGAGGAGTGTCACCCGATGCCTACCGACGACGGTGATCAGAGAAATTGTCATTTGAATGCAAATACTGAGAGTAATATCAGTCTATCAGTTAATCTGTTTTCCACTTTCTGATTTACTCGTTTCTATGTATTTCAAGGAATAATCTGCCTTCTGAAAATTTTGCATTAAGCCATGACTTCTTAATGCTAAATCTATTTTCGGTTAATTTTTATTTTCGAAATATAAATATTACCTGGTCCAATTCACAAAATAACATTGTAACTGTAAGTGGTTATACAATGGTAGTAGTGTGGTAATGGTGATAGTTATAACAATGTTATTATGGCATACTTATTTTCTTTATAGTTAGGCTGGCCTTGTTTTTCATGCCGAATATTTAAACGCCACCCAGGACCACTACACAAATTGTAATGTATTTAATCTCCGAAAAAAACTGAAGAAGTATTAAGCCAACAAAATAATTACATTTTTAAATTTCACGTTCCTTTCCTTTTTTCCTAGTGAAATTTTTACGCTCGGGCGCCGTCTTCCGGTAACCGAGAAGCATTCCCTTTCCCGGAAATTAAAGTGTACAATAATTGGTTACAAACACGAAGTGAGGTTTACACAGTCATTGAACATTTTTTGTGTAATTGTAATGTTTAAATAACAATCTGAGCTCATTTTAAGCTCTAAATACCTATTTTTCCGAATATTAAATATATTCGGTACATAGATACACGACATTAATTTGTTTATCAACAAACTACGAAGTGTCAAGGGAAGAAATGAATTATACGTGTAAATTATTTTAAATAGAAAAGCTCACACTTCAACAACTAAATTAAACACGAATATCAGCTACGAGTATGATTAATTTAAAGCAGACTCGTTATCTTTTTCGACGGATCACTGACGATGTAATGTTGCACATTTTAGTACTTTACAATTCTCAATTGCCTTGGCAAAGGATTAAAACATATAGGCGAAATAGCGAGTTCTTTGGTATTCCTGTTGAACACTCTATTCTCTGACGGTAAATATTTGAATATAAACGTCCCGCTTTCCAATTGGCAGCTTGTCGAACGGTGTAAAATGTCAACATTCCTGGAATTAAAAAAAAAAAAACGTAATCCCAGAGCAACACGATATTAATATCCTTACACAAAGACCTGTGTTCATATTCTTCTCATATTTATTTCGACTCAGAAAATTTTTTATAGACACTATTCTGAAAGACCAAGTCAAACATAACATGGGTGTAACGTAACAAATAATTTTGTACATTTATTAACAGTAGCATCAACATCTGGTGTTTTAGTGACTATTTCAATTACAGGTACTTAACATCAATGTTCAAGAAATTATGGTATTAAATAAATAAGTATTTTTCACGTATAATAATAAATTAACATAACATACGAGTATTTAATACAATATTAAATCAATATAGTACACCGGGTTATTTGTCAGTTTAAGTGTGACAATTCGGGTCAGGCACTCGGGTGTTGCAATCCTTATACTGTTGGATTACCTATGTAAACTATCCTATGTTGATATTTTATACAATGCAGTATTGCTTCATGTTGGTACGCAAATAACTGTCTTTGATAGTTGGATCGGGAACATACTTTGAGAAAGTGATCACGATTTATTTCGATATTGCACAGTTGCAAGGTTAGATGATTTTTATAGAACATGCGACTTAACATAGAATACTTTGAGATTACTTTGGAAAGAGCTATTTTTTTGTGGACAAAGTTCTTTCTTGAATTTAAATAAAAAAACAGCGTTTGTTAATGAACACACTTTTAGCTTTGTAATATGTTCAGACCCGGATCCATTTCATTTGCTTTTTTTAGTATATTTCAAAATATCTTGAGTAGTGCAAGCTTGTGTACACTGATGGATAATTGCAGATGTATTGAAGAGATTACTGCCAACTTTAGTTGTCACTACATTAATTTTGATAACAATCCGTGATAGGGCTAAATGTATCTCAGCTTTGCAAATCTAAATTGCATATTAATCGCGTTTATTTTTTTATTTGTTCTTTTGGCCCGAAATCGCTTGTGATAATGAACATGAAACACAATAACATTATGACAGTGAAGTTGGAAGATAAATGTAAGACCTTAGTTTACTGTGTATTTGGCAATAACATATCTGGTGCTCAAAGTTTCACACATTGAAAATTCTTGTCTCCCTCAACTCGTATATTTCATCCGTATGGTTCGTAAATTACAGTAAAATACATAATGTACAAAACTTCTCAAGTTCGAACATTTTGGGAATATCCTATTTGAATTGAATAACCTGTATTGTTTGTAGCGTATTCGGAAGTCCCCGTCACGCAAAATTTAATTTTACACAACAAATCCCTAATTACGTCGTGACGTACATGCTACTACTATTGTTCATGATTGTAAATATTTTAAACCAGTAAGTGACATAAAACTGAAGAGGCGACGTTTGTACTTTAATTTTAAGTTAGACGACTTCCTTATTTTTCTTAATAATAGGAGATTATTCAAACAATTAATATTGTGATTCTAAATTAAACAATTTCATTTAATGTCCACTTTTAGGATTCGAAGTAATAAACAAATATCGTCTTGCAAATATACTGAGAAAAGGGGACAAATATTTAAGGAACATGTTAGGAGGTATGAAATTAATGGAAAGAACAATTTATATACAAAAGCATTATCTCATCTTCCCATACTTTTTTAAAAACAAGATTCCACAATGCTTAAAACAGTGCCCTCTGCAACAGAACGTCGGTGTGAGCCGAGATTTCAAGTGACCTACAAAACCCAGTGTGGCAATCCCGAAGTTCCTGCGTCTGAGGCATGCGTACTCCGCATTCGAGTGGACTCAAGCACATTCCGCGGGTGCAATTAACGGACGCGTCGCCGCCCTGCTAGCCAGCGCCGCGAGGGCCGCGAGGATTGGGCCTGCGATTGGCTCCTGCGGAGAGCCCTCCTGCGTGCCAACGGCATTAGCGCAAGATGCTACAGAGTATTGCGAGATGCCAGTGATATCTACGATATAGTTCTGGGCTCGTGCTAAATAAAACATAATGATAATAACTTCTGCTTTAAAAATACTTTTTATAGAGTATTAAAATTTGAAACTTCATGTATTCTTGTTTAAATATATAAAATCTCTCTCTACCCCTTTTTCTTTCATAGAATGTGCGTATGTGTGTCGCACATAGGCGAAAAAACTGCATGGCCGATTTTGCTGAAATTATCACTCTTTGTTCTTATTAGTAATGGGAGTGATGGTAGAGTGGTTTGAATTAAATCGGAGATCTGACGGCGTTGTTGACGATGATCTCGATTATGACGACTCAAACGTTCCTGAACTCCTCGCAACCCACCCCACGACAAGGATTAAGCGTGACTTCACTACATACAAGGATTGGGCCTGCGATTGTGAATTATCAGCAGAAAATTTCACTTGAATTTAGGATACGTAAATCAAATTTCTAAAAGATGGTGCACATACTGTCTTTTCTTTATAAAAATGTCAATTAACGATATTCTCTGTAAGCGAAATAAAAATAAGTAACAATTGAATTAATTGCATCACATAATCTTATTCGTATATTCGTATATATTGCATAGAAAGATGTGAAGGGATACTTCTTTTTGAAAGTATATGGATGACAATCGTCTGCTGATCATTGGCACATGATCGAGAGGTGACGCTCTAGCAGACGCTGCAGCAAAACAACATGTAAACAATTCTATTGTATTTCATTACTGAGAATCATCTCGGTGTCGCACTTTGTAGCTTACCAGATGTATGTGAACTTTTCAGAAATTATAATGTTTTTTTTTTATATTTAGACAGTCGAGTCTGGGGAGAAATTAAAACATGACCAGTCGTGTGTGAGGTGTAATACACTGCAATAGCAAAACATTGCCGGGTTCACTAGTAAATAAAGAAAAAAGAAAAAAATAGATTTCTAGAATCAACCACCAAAATGTATGAAGATACCGTAAAATATCCTCGAGTACTCTAGAACATCGAAGAATTCTCACTGCACAAAAAGAAAATAATGAAATAAAAATAATGAGTTTTACTTTAAAAGCATTTTATACTTAATATATTATGAACTATTTACATAATGTTGAGCTATAGACATGAACTATAAATAACAACGCAACGATGTATTAAAGCGCCCAGAAATTTGTATACAAACACACGTTAACTCGCGCCGAAAAACACATCACATAGACAAAAATCCAGCCGTCCAAAGAGGAAACCTCCCGAATCTGAAGCATGCCAGTGCAGCGCAGAACTGTAGCGCCGTCGTGCGCGTTCTGTACGTACAATTAACGAGCACGCAACTAGCCTGGCTGGCGCGGGCGGGCGGGGACAGAGCGCGGCCCGGTGCGCGCGGCCCGCGTGGAGCTACTCCCGCCGATTGAACTTTCCGCTAACTATCAACGCGGCGATCGAAGCGGGCGCCGCCGGGCTCACGCTGTTTACGCAGCGAGCATCCGCAATTAGACGCTGATAGCGCCCGCCGCCCGGCGCCCGGCGCGAGCGCGCGCCAGACGTTCCTTTTTTCCGCTCCGTTTCGAAAAACAAGAGCGTAAAAACCCTCTCGCAGTCGACAGCTCGCTCGCGCTTCCGCCCGCGACCGCCGCGCCCCGCGGCCCACCACTCTCGTAATGGCGCTGGAGGACGGACGGAGGGACGGCTGGCTGGCCCGCTGGCCGGCCAGACGGTAGAGAGAGAGAGAGAGAGAGAGAGACAGAGACAGACAGACAGAGAAGGTGAGAGCGCGAGGGTGAGGCGGCGCGGGGCAGTTCTCGCGCGCGGCAGAGCGCGGCGGACACACGCCCCGCCGCCTCCGCGCGGAAAATCTTCCGCGCCAAGAACCCGCGCCACGGGCGGCAGCGGTGTGACGGCGATGGCGACGGTGATGGACACGTTTCTTACGCTAGCGGCTGCGACGAAGGTCAATGGCGGAAGGCAGATTGTAGCAGAGATGGTTCAGGAAGGTTTTTATAGTAGAGATCATGTCATCGGTCATTGTTGTCGTTATGGTTTCTCTTGTGGTGATGGTTTCGGTTTTCGTCGTAGTTATTTTTTATGTTGTTCTTGTGGTGGTAGTGGAGAAAGGAAAGGATGAGGAGGAGGAGGAGGAGGAGCAGGATGAGCAAGGAGGAGGTGATGTCGGTGGTGGTGGCGGTGGTCGTGGGACTGGCGATGGTGGTGGCGGCGGGGGATATCACAAATATCACAATTAATCCGGATGGAGCTAAAGAGTCCTGGTGGAGTTGGTAGTGTGATGATGGAGCGGTTTCGGTGTTGACACTGTCACACCCCGATGACGATTGTGAATCGTGATGGGAGATGGGTAAAAACGAATGTAGTGCTGCTCCACTGAAAAAAATCGTGGTAGTCGAGTTGTAGGGGGTTGTAATGAGAATGCTTATATCACTGGTGTTCTCTAGAGCTTGTATATAGCGGCGTCTGCATTGGCGATGGTATCGGTAATGATGGAATTCAAATCAGTGGCAATGCTGGCAATAGTCGCAAATACTGATACGCTACGAATATCGCAATTCTAGCATCAGAGTGCACGAGAAACAATTATCGGTATGAGCAGTGCAATTTGGCGGAAGATAAAGGCCGGTTGCCATGGTGATCGTTGACGCACTGGAGAATGGAGCCACGGCGTTAAACACTTTCGATTATTGTCTTTAGGCTAAAGAACCAAGTACATCGCGGCGTAAGTAAAGGACAGGAGGTGTGTTGAGAGCAGACGGAAAGCGAAAGGATGCAGGTGACGGCTACAGCATTCAAGATAATGGAGATAGCTGAAGTTGCGGCGGGGACAAGGAAGGAATGTAAATCGTAGCAACAAAATTGGTACGATGGCAGGAAGTCGGATGTGCAGCTTATGCTACAGTGCTAGCGGTAAAGGTCCATACTGGAATACTCGGAGATACATGCTGCGTGGAAGAGCAGGGGGCGGTGGGGAAGGGGGGAACGCGTTGGGGGGCGGGGCGGGCGCGTACAGCGGCGCGTGCGCTATTAGCAGTAACGCGTCATATTACGCGGTCGCTTTGCCGCCGCTGCTTCGCCGACTGCTTTCTCTGTTCTCCCTTCCATCCCTCCTCCGCACGCCGTTGCCGTCATCCGTGTTCCCTCCAACCGCGCCCTTACGTTCGTCGCGTCCGTCAGCCTTCCGCATGGTGGCGAACGCGACGCTTCCCGCACGCTAATGCGCTATTAATCTTTTATGTTTGCTATTACCGAGTGGCAATGTAAGGATCATTATCTCATTTAACATTAACGCATCGAACGCGAGGGTAATATTCAAGCAATTATTTACAGAATGTTAGTTATAACAATCCATTCCGCGCCGCGGGCCGACGACTGACAGCACGCGACGAAGCCGGCGGTGGGGCGGCGAGGGCGGGGAACGGGAGCAGAGGTCGGGGCGAGGGGCGGGCGCGGTGGCGCGGCGGCGGCGGCGAGCGGCGGCGGTGCGGCTGGGACGGCGCGGCGGGGGGCGGCAGGGGGCGGCGGAGGGGCGGGCAGGGGCGGCGGGGCGGCATGGGCCGCAGGGGGGCGCAGGGGGCGGCCGGGGGCGGCAGGGGCTGCGGGGAGTGGCGCGGGCGGCGGTGGCATTGGCGGCAAGGGCGGCGATGGTAGAGCCTGTGGGCCGGCGGCGGCGAGTGCCAAAGCCGAGCGGGGGCGGAGGCAGTCGGAGTGTTCATCCCGACCGGCGACACTGCGTTGATCCGCCAAACTGGTGTACAGCCTGCCCCTCTCGTGCTCTCGCAGCTGCTCCTACCATGTCCTACCGTCCCCCTCACCGCAACCAGCGTGGCCATGTTGCATTTCTGCTACCCTCTTGTACCCCTCCCTTTGCTTTGCACTCTTCATTAACCCTCTCATCTCTTAGTTTGATTACGTGCTATATTTCATTTACATGTCTTGGCTTCTCAACATCTCTCATTAATTCCTGCTCTTCAATTTCCCACTTTATTTAACACTTTCCCCCCGGTTTTATTTTCTCCCTCAGCCTCTTAACATCACAATCTATTCAGTTATAATATTCTTATGCCGATTCCATGCAAGCGTTATTTTTTCCTATTCTAGTATACTGTCATCAACTCTGTATTTCTACATTCCTCTTTATTGTACTGTATACAGAAAATGCTGTGAAATATTGTCAAAACTTTGACGGAAATACACGTTTGGCGGCACCCTCTTACCAAAAGTGTTATTTTCTTGAAATTGTCCACCCATTTCATGTGTGTAAACAACACTAGCGCCTAAACCGCACGCAGGATTTTCTCCAGAATGGATCGTCTCAAAAACATGAGAATTTTTCGTTTTAGTAGAACTTTACATAAACATCTACAAAAATTTTAGAAAAACTGCTCAGAATATTTTCTCTAAATGTTTTGTTCGAACTGAGCAAAGTGTACTTATAAATATAATGAACGTCAAGTTCTTATTCAAATCTCTGAATTTTCCAAAACTGCAATTGTTTGATTTTTCTTCGTTACAATTACATTATTGAAGATAGAGATTTTTGTTAATGGTACTCATTTTTCAAAATTATACCTTTTGCTTCTATGTAAACTTTATTCAAGATAAAAGTGTTTTTGTATACTTGTTAGCAAAATCGTTACAATTACCCAAAAATTCGTAAAGAAGATTTTTTCGTAAACGGCTTTTTTTAATTTTTTTCTTTGCATTCTTTGCACGAACAGAGAAAACTACATTTTCAAAGACGCTAGGTCGAATTTCGAATCTTTCTTGTAAGCGTCAGGTGGGCTGAAAAGTCTAAATAACACGGCAGTATATAATGGGAAAGAGTATTAAACAAGAAAATCTACGAGTTCAATTTCAAATCCTTGCCAATTCCTGAAAATCTATTTTGCAGATTAACATCACTTGCAGAGGAATGTGTTGGATTAATGATGTGCTCTCGAAGTTACGTAACCTGCAACGCAATCGACTTAAAAAAAGCGAAAATTTTACACTAGTTCAACTAGTAATTCAATATTACGTAATACATACTCGTAGACAATAACCAATAAGAGAAAGTATGTGATGCTGGAGCACGAATTCTATTATTTCATTTCACCGTGAATTCTCTTTGATTTCTCATTACCGCCACTCCTCCTGTTATATTGCCCTGCCTCAACGTTCCGTCCGTGCTCCACGCTCGCGCCGATTTCTCTTCTCCCTTTTCTCCCCCAACAACGAATCGTCTGCTCCACATTCCCCCTCGTGCGTCTCACCCCACTCCTGGCGACACGCCGGCGTATTCCAACCGAGGCCTGCTTCCTCCTCTCGCACCCCCACCCCACACACCCCCAGCCACGGAGCTACGACACGACCCGCCCGCTCCCCTCGCCGCCCCCGCTGTGTGTCACGCGAAGGTAATCACGCCCGACACGGAGCTCAGGCCTTTGTACTCCCAAGCGGGGAAAAGAGTGCTCGGCCGCGATATATATCGGGACTCGTATGTGTTCTTTGTGGGAGTTTTGGTTCGTGGGAGAGACTTTCTCCTCGCTTTTTTGTCAAGAGGAACAGAGAGCTGGAATCGCACCGAACATGGTCCTTTAGGAAACATTGTTGCTCGCGCGGTTTCATGCTGTCCGTAAGACTCAGTGTACCCCAGTAAAGATTTACGTGTTTCTTTCAGAGCGCTTATCGCTGGGTCGACATGGCCCTGCGCGCGATATACGAGGTCCTGTGAGCGAAAATGAACGGCTCGCGGCTCAGATTAACATCTATCGATCTTGATGTGGTACCTGAAATAACCTTCCAACGAGTTTGCATTGGTGTTTGCTCCAGGGTACAACACACTGTTTTTTTCATTTACTTCAAATAGCATTCTGTATCAAAAATATTTTTTGGAATTTTTGGATTCTGCATTCTGTTATATAATTTGGTAATCAAAGTGTCCGTGTCAAAGAAAAATTATTTGCATAATTTCTTTACACACTTTGAAGACGAATTCGTATCTGCCTATTTCACCATTTGAATCACAGATTTTTGCAGAATATATATACATTTCGAATGTATATTTTTCTTTTCTCGGAACCTAAACTCGTAAATGTTTTCAACTTTCATGTGTTTTTTCTCTCTCTCGATCTGCATTGTCATTCCGGCTGGATCTCTGCGCCGAATTTCTTTACCTTTAGAATACTCTTGAAAAATATTTGTCTAAAAATCGATATCGGCATGCAAAATAATAACTTTCATAAAGGCAAGGGTTAGTTTCAAAACAAGTAATATCTTTAAATAAGGTCAAGTACAATTTTTGAAAATACACGGAGTTTTCCCGTAATTTTGCGTGAAATATACGCATTGCATGAAATAGTTTTTAAACAATAATTTTATTAAAAAGTTTAGGATTTTTTAATTACATTTACTTCAGGAATAGACCAAAGTACGCTATAAAAATGGCCCTTATAAAAATGGCGCAAGTTCAATTTTTGTGGAAATCTCATTATTGTTTTGAAAAATTGCAAAATACACAAATATTAAGAGAAAGAATCTGCTGTTGTAGCATCGCTCATTTAATGTAAACCTTCATATGCTTGTGAGTTGAATTGCCTCATTTAACATTTTTGGTATTTTTTGGTTTCATTTTAATTTACAGTCACCTGACAATGGATTATGATCTAAATCCAAAATATTTTGAATGTTGAGTATCTATGAGATCTTAAAACAAATAAATTTGGAATAGTTTTAAACGATTTAACAAGAAATCTCAGATATGACTTGTGTTTTGTATATAATATTTGTATTTCAATTTCAACTTTTAAATTTTAAATCTAGATTAGCTCTTGCATTATTTCATATTCATTTTTTAATTGTTATAATTTGCTTGATTAAAGACCATCTGATGATGCGACCACATTGTGTTGCGAAACGTTCTTTTGTAGATTGATGCCAAAAAAATTATTCTTTTAAAATAATACTTGGTTTCATTGACTTTTATATTAGAGGATACCAGTGTCATATAAATATAGAATCAATTGGAGTTATATTGATTATTTTATAAATAATTAAAGTAAATTTAATTTACGAATAGTGAAATGACAATCATTAATAATTTCACACAATAATACCCCAAAGTATACATTTTTTAAATTTTAAAGGAGGCCACAAATACAGCAAATAATAATTTTTCACAATTGCACACGGTAACAAAATTCTATTAAAATTTACATTTTTCATAATTTGGGGGTAATTTGCACTCCAACAGACTTCTCAAATGACCAGTGACCCGGAATTTGTTCCGATATTGCGCATTTCCTACTAAACTCTAGAAACTGATGGACATTTATATTAATTGTTTATTTAATTAGCATATTTGTATAATTTTAATTCTGGTTCGTTGCATTATAAAGTATAGAATAACAGTAATAGAAATTGAAAAAATCAATGCAACCCGGTTAACAGTATTTTACACATGTGAACACAGCCTTTAATGAAATGATTTGTAAATTACTCTTCGGAACAAGTGAGGACTAAACTTTGTACATCATCTTGTACCTACTACTGCTTAGACTTACAAACTTCATTTTGACCTGAGGCAAGCGCGTTAGTTCGTTGAAAGCAATACGTTTAATTCATCTTTACTTATCATTGTTTTGAATTCATCAGACAAGTAAAAGTTATTAGTGAAGTGTATACTGTGGACAACGCGTGGGACGTGGCCGTGCTGATGCACTCCTGATGCTATTGTATTGTGTTGCGTCTCTACTCGGAAAATAGCTAGTCGCAGGCTGGTCTCGTCCAAAAGAAGTGTGTGATGAGCTACGCATGCGCAGCAGTTGCTAATGAAGCACACGGGACGTTCTGAAGGTTGAAATATTCGTTCAAATGTCCCTGCAATCGGGCCAAAGGCGCACGTGGAGTTGAGGTAAAATGCAGAGAATTGCAAGCGTAGCTACGGGAGTTCGCGGCACGTACGTGGCTGCGGATTCACAGAGTTGAAGAACGCAACAAATTCCCTAAAATGAAATGCCTGATATGGAAGTAATGATGTGAAAAATTAACCAAAAGATGAAATGAGGATTTTAACAGTCGGCATCCGAGTAAACATTCTTTTAACAAATTTGCAACAAAAAAGAGCAAAACATGAGCATGTTCAATAGAAAAATAAATTTGTTTCATGTAACCAAGATATTATATTTAATTAGTGTTATTCGAAAGTAAATTTCGTGTTGCATTGAAGATAGCAAGCAGGTAGGTAATTAAATGTTCTTTGGAAAATATCTTAACCATCGACGTAATAAAAGGAAAAAATTACACAAAGTGGACATATCTCGGATTTTCTGGTACAGTATAAACGCAGAGGAATGCGATTTCTAATTTATTTTTACTAATGACTGCGAACTGTCAGTATTGACAGGTTGGATGGAGAGATGCCATGTATCAATATCATTAGAAATATGCGTATATGACGCACGAGCGCGCCAATCAGGCGCAAATTAACTCTCAACGGTCATATGAATTCAAGCTACTGCGCTGCTAATTTCAAAACTACAGAAAATGTATACATAAAACAGAGCAGATTAGTTCGTAAGTTACGAAAACAAACGAAAAATGGGTTTTCCCTTGCTGTAAAAAATGTGGGAGCAGACCACTCTATTATAAATATGTATTATTTTTTAAATCAAATGTATTTTTTATCTAAGTCAACTATATTAAGCTACGCTTAGAACAGGGTATTCAATGCATATGGTTTACTTCTGTAGGAAATCCATCCAAACAGATTATTCCTTATACAGTAGTTTTATTTTCTGACTGAATACAAGCATTTAGATGTTCTAAATTAAAAGACAATTATTTGCCTGGTCACAAAAATGCTACTGAACCAAACCACCCCAAAAATTGTTTTCCAAAAATAGCACACCGCTCCAGGACAACAAATAAAATATTTTCGTATAAAACTGAAATAAATTCAGTATTTTAACAAAAATAATTTTCAAGAAATAACTTGGTACAGTATATACACATCAAAGAAGTTGTCGTTTCATAACGTATCAAATGAATTTGCAAATACTTAAGTGGCGCAGCCTTTTCCTTGCATGATTGCTGTCACATAATATCTGTATCGTAACCCGTCATGCACTGAGTATGAGAATTCGGGTATTTGTACTTTTCAGTCGAAATTGAAAGAATTTCTTTCTTTTCGGATTGTAGCCGAGGTCCTGGTCAACTAATAAAACCATATGGTATGGCAGATTTCATGTAGCGAAAAGCTACATAGTTTTTCTTGACTTTCATCGCGCATTGGAAATTAGTAATACACCTCATGATTGATCGTAGAGGACAATCAGTACCGAAGCTATTGTCTCTTTTTAGTTTGTTACATTATACTACTTATAAAACAAACACCACAGTAATGTTATACGTTTTCATCGCTTGATTCGCAAAGCGATTCTACATAAATACACTCACTATATATTTATATATTATATTCTCACTAATTTCATGTCCACCAAAATAAAAAATAAAAAACTTTTGAAACATTGTGCAAAGAAAAATCCATGAAAATGAATAAATTTACTTTTGTGTTTAAAATTAAAAAAAGAAAGTGTTTTAAAACAATAAACATAATTTAGAAAAGCTTGATAGCTAATTCGGATTGCAGGTAGACAAATTCGAAATTAAAGGCTCTTATCTCCTCCTAATAACGTGCGCGGACTCAATAATGCACCGCGATTGTTTTCCATAATTGTATAGAATCCTGCCAGCAACTAAAACAACATTACAATTTCCGGAGTACAAAGATTTTACCAGCTTGTTATACAAACAAAAAGAGATGCCTGCGTTTTAGATATTACAATAAAAAACTGTCCGTAATAACAACGATAATAATAAGCGCATTAATGCGGCCCGTTGACTCGGAGGGGGAGCTCAGCGACTTTAACTGTTGCTGAAAGAGGGCGAGAAGAGGAAGGGACGGGGAAGAGTGAGAGGAGTAGAGGAGAAGGGAGGGGGAGGACCCGCGCGGGCCAGACGCGACGGGCAGGGCAAACGCGCCGCAGGGCTCGGAA
>BOPP01000018.1:11740018-11751279 GCA_017312745.1 Gryllus bimaculatus | reverse complement strand
CGGCTCGATGCGCCGGAGCGCCGTTCTGCCGACAACGGCGCCGCGTCGCAGTTGCCAGAGCATCTTCCTCCCGCCCCTTCCCCCCGCGCACATTCTCGCGAGCTGCCGCGCCGCGCGTCCCCCGCTCGGGCTCCTACTCCTACACCTACTCCCGCTCCAGCTCGTCATCTGCCCACGCCCTTGCTCGCGGCTGCGTCGGATTTGATTGATGTTTAGGAGCGCGTCACTGCTCAGGTTATTAGTCCCGTAAGTAAAGAGCATGTTGTGCTAACACTGAAGATATCGGTGAAATTCTCCCGCTGGATGGGAAAATCCAGTGCCGACCAGCACGTTGCGTTGCAGGGTTTTCCCCGACCAGGTAACTCCCACAAATTCGACATCGCCTCAACTGGGACAAGCTCTAAGCTCTCACCTGCTCTCCCGACATGTGTGGAAGTGGAAGTTCTGTAAGGGATGGAGATAAGACGAGAAAGAGCAAGGACAGGTTGCGTGCGGTTCCTAGCCCGTTTGTTCGAGTACGTCTCTGGCATTCGTCAGATACTGAGTTGAGAAACAAAGGAAAACTACCTATCAGAGCAGCCGAATTCTCCTCCAGACAGTCGTTGAATTCGACCTAGCTGTGTAAATAGGTAGAAAACCCTGCCATCGTCGGGTCTCGAACCCTACGACCTCCCTGTCAGAGGAACAGCAGCCACGTGAATTGATGCCCTGAGCCACCTAAGTCGGTGCGAGCATCTGCAAACTCCTCCCAACAGTCCCAAACGTCCGTCCGGTATTTCCATCATGTGTCGACCTGCATCCACACATTCCTTCAGCGCATCTATTGCGTTGTTCCTTGTGACTGGCTCCCGAACAGTGTTGCAGTACGACTGCGTGTTGGCATTCGTATTCACTATTGTTACTACATAGTGTCCGTCTGCGTCGCTATTCAAGCTATTTAGGTGACGTACAACTGACAAAGCTGGTATTCCCTGGGCGAAATATCACTGATCTGTCCCCGACCACTCCTACGACGCTCTCAACAATCGCTTCATTGATCGGTACCTGGCGCCATGTCTGTGTTGTAGTACACCGCACTTAACATTATTATTGTTTTATGAAGATCATACGCGTGTGTTTTCGAGAAGTTCTTATCGACCCTTACCCGTACAGTTCCTCGTCAATGTATCAAAGACGGCCCCTATGATAGTTCGCGTAATGATCCGAGTAATGGATCATGAGATTGTCTTCCTGATGGACCCTGTGATGTTACCCGTGATGGCTTCCGTCATATCCTCCGCGATATTCCGCGAAGCTTCCATGATCGCTGTAATGGTGCCCGCGATGAGCCCCGCGATAGGTTCCGTGATGTTTTCCGTGATGTTCTCCGTGACCGTCCTCTCCACTGACCTGGCGACGACCTCACCACCACCCCCGCCGCCACCCACGCCGCACTCTCGCACCGCCCCCACGTTCCGTTCCACCGACGCAACGCCGTCAAAGCCCCTGTGTCAGCCGCAGCGAGAGAGTTTTCCGCCTGACCGCCCTCACATTCCGGCCTCTTCGACCCCGCATTGACCCTGCGCTGAACCTTCCAGGCCCTGAGACCTCCCCATTCACACTCGTCACTCGCTGTCACCCTCACCCGCTCCGTGACTCGCGCCTCCGCGACCACAGCGGCTTCGATGGCTCGGTGGCAGCATTGCTGTCTCCTCAGCGGCGTCGCAAACTGGGAGGTTCTTTATAGAGTTCGATTGTCGTCGCTGGCGCACGCGGGTCGCTGGCGCACGCGGGTCGCTGGCTCGACATCTACATGGCTAGGTCGAATTCAGCCTTTGAGTGAGTCTGGCTTTTCAAGCGGCCGGGTGCTCCGATAGGTAGCATTCCGTGAGTTTTCCTAACAATACCAGGCGAATATCGTGTAAGTACCCAAAAACGGACTCCGGTCTTTCCTCCCTCTTTACACACATAATTACACGCGCTTCACTATCACACTTGTCGGAAGCTTAGAACTTGCTTCGGCTGCGGCGATTACCGGCTGGGACACTTCCTCGCTTGGGGAGATACCGGAAGAGAGAAAACATCGCACGTTGATGTGTAGTTCGGCACCGGATCTCGTTTTCCAGCGAGTGAGGAAAAGTGTCATCTCATGAGGTATAACATGCACTATAGTCATGTGACTGAATGCCAGATTAGTTGACATGCTCAAAAACACGAACAACCAACCAAGCTACGACCATGTACCCCCTCGATTGACTGAGAGATTATTTCGTGATTCCGGGCGCGTTAACTGCTATGTTCATTAGTATTGCAAGGATAGTGCATGTTTTTACCACGGGAGGGATGGCGGTGTCCTTCCTCCGCCGGAGGGTGAGATCCTAATCTGACCTACATGTTGGCTTCCGGATCCCCATTCCGGTATTTTCCACCAGCCAGGACAATCTCTAAGCTTCCGAATGGTCTCCCGCCGTGTGTAGTTGGGGAGTTCTTGAAAGTGTAAGTGTAAGTGTGTGTGTGTAAGGGCAGATGATAGGGCGAGGAAGAGGAAGGAAAGATCAGGCGCAGTCCGAAGCTCGTTTTTTAGGGAACTGGGCTGTCAATCGCTAGGTGTTGATCAGAGTTCACATACCGTCGGGACTCGAACCATTGGGAATTCCGATCAGAGAGACTGCAAAGACATTAGCTGATGTTCTGATCCACCTCAGCAGCCATACCGGTCGAGCTTCTGCTTTTCCTAATTGGACACCCACTTCTACGGGGCGACTTAAAATTTCATATTCACTGGCTCACATACACCTGCTTTGGGATACGCCTGGCATCAAACACCAATATTCTTAATTTCGAATTTGCTTAGATGTCCTGATGGATTGTTACGCCCGGAAGTGGTAAGGAATAATTTTGTCCTATTGAAGAGCTTTTTAAGACATTTTAGATTCAAAAGATCCGCATTTCATCGATGCGAGTGAATTCGTTTATGACAAAAATTTGAATATTTACCCATTAACTTTATAAGTTTTTCTTGTACCTTCAAAGAAAATCTAATATGAAATTTGGAGGAAGATTTTGGAATAACTCGAATCATTTTAAAAATGTTCCAAGAATCACATTAAATATACATTTTAAAAAATTTTATAAACTGAATACTTTTTGTTGCAAACATATACACCTGTAAACATTTGAATAGTCACTAAGTTATTATTTTAATACTTACCGAATTATACTAATATATAAACTAATTTGGACGTTGAATCATATCTGCATTGATAGTTATACTTGTTGAGGCTATAAAACGAAAATGATAATCCTTCAATAGCCGTATCACGAGTTCAATTTGCCTCTGATAAGTTGTCACTGTAGGCGAAAATTTTAAAGTTTATTGGTTGGTATTTCACGAACAGAACAGGTATTGCCATAGGAAGGATTTTGTAAATAATAAATCTACAAATGTTCATTTCAGAGGATCGGACATTCAAGCCGAAATTTGTTTGTAATCATACCAAGTAATATTGATCTCTCCGGACAAAAATGTATAGTACATCAAACCTCCGAACTAATTACTAACGTGAAACCACCTGTCGTTCTCAAACATTCTCATCGTAAACCAACACCACAGTTGCCCACGCCATTCCATTGGATTCATTCTCGTACTCATGTGTTCCACAACCAGACGATTTCCACCTGTCATCAAACCAAACGCGTTTGTGCGTACCCACGTGGATTAAATTTAGCATCCATCAGATTTGCGCCTTTATGATCTCTGTTATTAGAGTACGGAGGAACTGACGATCTTCGGCATTAAGAAACAGAATGAAACGTGTTTAGGAACAGCGAATGATGAATGTGTCGCTTTAAAATTGCGCTTACAAACTACAGGGTAGATTGGAGTTCCATTCCAGTGTGAGTTCCTATTGGACAAACTTTTGCTCTGTATAAAATGTACATCTGGAAAACAAGGGGAGCTTATCTCCGCGATTCTTCCCTGCATTTTCTCCCACTTCACTTCACATTTCACAATTCTCATACACTTTCAGTATACCTTTTGTGTCCTAAGTAGAATCGACTTCGGTTATAGTGAATTTCTGGGAACTAATATTTTTAGTTCAATATATTAGAGGTCACTACATCCGATAATGTCAAAATATAATAGTTTTCACTTCCGATTGAATTACTATTTCAGAGATGTAGTAAAATATCCAATAGGGAGAATTCAAAATTTCAAACTCTTCGTGTTTTTCGGACACTAAATACCTAAGTACATTTATAACATCTTTCAAGGATTATCACCGTTCAATTTCATAATTTTTTGTATCTTTTTCATATTCGCACCAGTTTTCCTCTCATGTGGAAAACCCTTCTCTTACAAGCACGATGTCCTATCTAGATCGGATTTCGCTAGTTTTGAAAGTTGTCCTCGTCGACAAAATATTCACAATAGACAGAACAGTCATTGATAAGTAGAAGCAATTTCCTCATCGGAAAGATCCCCTTAATTCCTTTCGTTCACTTCAAAGTTACAACTCATGAGATACACTACTTGCTAACCCTTAGTTCTATTTGAATTGTACTGATGTGTAAGTATTTTCCTAGACGTTTCATTTACGATGTTCATTATAACTGATGTTGCTGGTTCACTATAATCTGATATTATAGTGCTTATTTGATATGTAAGTGGATCGGAACCAGATATTCAATTCCACAGTCAATTGTGTTGTTTTCGCATGTTACAATATTTTGGATCAATTTCATTTCCCGTACTATCATATTCTATGTTAGCTCCCTCTTTCCTCTTCGACAAACCAAGTCCTTTATAACATTCGGCACGTTCACACCACGACCAAACACAACCTTTACCCCAAGCCTCTACGCCCACTTCAACCTCCTCTCAGTCAACTTCCTCCGTACACCCGGTTGTCAATCTAAAATTCCAGCACTCCATCAACGATCTCCCGCACTCTACATCCTCTCTATCATGTCCCACCAGCCGCACCACTCACGCGCGCCTCCCCTATTTTCCTGCGGATTGCCCCCTCGGTCATCACGCACTCGCCCACCAAAGGCGCCCCCGACGCCCGGCAACCCACCCTCCGGCGCTGCCCCCGCTCTTAGGCACCCCTCCCGCCCCGCGACCGCGCGCTGGTTACTCGTAGCGCGTGCATCGCCGGCCGCCGAGGTTATTTCGAGGCCGGCCTTTCGCGGCTTGCGCGCGCCCGCTCGCTCGCGCGCGGGCGGGCGACGTGTTTTTTTACGCGACCGGGGGTAGCGTTTATTTGTGGACGCGTCCCGGGGGTGGCGGTTATTGAGGGCGGGGTAGAGGCATGCGACGTGGTGGCGAGCGGTGGCGATGACGGCGGCGGTGGAGGACGAGGAGGACGAGGAGGAGGAGGAGGAGGAGGTAGCGGCGAGGACGGGAGGCCGTGGCCGACAGAGCGAGAGCCGTGGAAGCAATCCCCCAGCGTCCCGGGGCAGCGACAAATAAACAGCGACGTGCATTACGCAGCCCGCAGGGCGACCCACAGTGGGCCAAAATTGTACCGAATGTGAGCGTAGCATATTTTCCGCAATTTAGCAAAAAATATTTAACAGATTTTTTAAAAATGTACATGTATAAATTAAAAAACTAAAAGAAATGTGTCACGTTTTCATTCGAAACTTCTCAGGTTTGTATACACTTTCAACGACAATTTATAATGAGAGATATACGACTGCCACGTTACAGTAATATTTCTCCTCAGAATTAAGATACTACTAAAAGTTTCATTTCCTTTTGCAGCGACCCGTTAACAAAATTTGTCAGAAATTGGATTCACGTAAGTATATATCTAGTATTTTCTTCTTTATAATTGAATTAAATTGATGCCTTGTTTTACTTTGCCATTAGGTGTGCTCTTCCGTCTAACCCCGCAAATTTCGCTACGCTTCTTTCACCAACTAGCGGAGAAAGGTGGAATTTCTTGAGCGACAAAACAAGCGATTTTGAATTAAGATCAGAGGTTTAGGCTTCATTAAGGCTTGAGGATCTTTTACCTGCAGTAAATCTACTAACATGGGAGGCTTTACTTCCCTTCCAAAGAAAGGCGTAGGAAAGATTTGTTCGCCCCCAAAATTGCACGGCTTGGATCGGGCTTGAACTTGCGAACTTAGATATACAACTCGATACGCTAACCCTTATACTATTGCCACCGCCCATACGTAATTTCATGAGATGTAAATAGGTTTAAAATTATACCATTATCACTTTATCTTCTTATTTAGGTCTGTTGGTACAACTCATGAAAATGTGGCTCGACCAGTTCGACCATACTTCTTTGAAAACGCTCCCGCCGTAGCCCCGACATATCAGCCCTTATTCTATCACTATAAACCGTAGATATTGTGATATATATTCATGTTACAGTAACGTACATAAAACAATTAATTGACAAGAGCGTATTTCAACTGAGTCTGCGTTCTGAACTATTGTAGTACGCTAGTAAATCAATAATATGCGCATTTGACAGCACCATATTAGTCCATTAATGAAAACCGTTAATACAGCTGCTAAGCATCCATTATTGCAACTCTCAATTAATCGATGTATATTATTATGCTCATTCATTTATAAAATGAACAAACTAATAATTAAAGTAATTTTAGTGCGGGATGAATCTGCCAATAACAGAGAATCAATGTAGTGGGTGGGTCGTGATAATGTATCATAAAAATAGTATATTGTTGCATACTGCGGAACGATAAAAGGTATCAACCCATTATTGGATTAAACAACACGAGGTGCTTCATCATTGCATTATTGTACTGGACGTGACTATTAAATGCGTTTTCGAATCAAACTAACTTCCATTGTGAAGAGTTTCAGCCTGGGCAATTCCCGAGCTAACGTTTTAACTAGCTGTTGCATCTCGTAACTTCTTGTAGAACACACACTGTATCCGCAAAGCTACACGAATTTGGCTGTAACAGGTTTTGCGCTTTTTTCAATTGAATCTTTGTGTGACAGCGGGCCGGTGTGCGGCGAGGGCGGCGCAGAGCTGGAGCGGAGAGAGGCTGTCGGCGCGGGGGCCGAGAAAGGGGCGGCGCCCGCCAATAGACACGCGCCGCCGCCGCCGCCGCCCACGCCGCCGCCCACGCCGCCGCCCCAACGCAATCGGCTCGCGGAGACGGGCGGCGGCCTCTGCGCTCGGGTCGGTTTCCCCTCCCGCTCCCCTCACCACATGCATATTTTAAAGAAAAATTAAAGTCGGGGATGATCTTACATCATTTCGTCCCTTTCTGCTCGTAATTTGGGGGCGGCGTTCCGGAGCGCGAGGAAGCCTCCGCAGGATCCGCGAGGTGGCGAGGTGGCTCTCTTTCGAAGACGCTGAAACGAGCGGGGCCGCATCGCGACAGCGACGGAGATCGAAGACGTGGAACGCCGGAGGTAAGTGAATAAGTGGAGATGAGAAGAAAAGACGAATGACGTCGAAATTCAATGTAATAAGTTGAGAAGTTGGAACGCGGACGGGTAATTTCGACCAATGAGAGGAGATATTGTGAGAAGGAGGAGTGTAAAACTGATAGAATGCCAGAATTTGAAACAACATCGAGGAAAAAAGTACTAGTAGGAGAGAAGTAAGCATCCGAAGAAGAAAGTAGAAGAAATCATAAAAGAACCGCGGGCAAGAGAAAAAAGGGACGAGAAAGCTTCTAGAATCAAGAAGGGCACAAGAATCTGAAGGCATAATATGAAGCTCGGTGCACAAGAGACATAAGAGTAGTTGCGATGTGGAAAAGTGAAAGATGATAATGGTTGAAAACATATGGATGAAAAAAAAGAGAGGAAATAAAGGAGGAAATAAAGACTGCAGAGGGAGAAGAAGCTGCAGGTGGATGCGGTTTGCGAAGAAAGAACGTTTGGTGCGTCGACGGAACTTGAACAAGCGCGGAGCTCCGTCGAGAGGGATGGGCGATGGGAGGGGGGGGAGGGGGGAGATGAGGAGGGGCCCAGACGTCGCCGAGCAGCTCCGCCGCTCTTGAAGGGCTTCTGATGCTCCGAGAAGCGCACACGATACCTCGCCGGTGGAGAAGCGGGAGGGGGGGGGGCAAGGTGAAGGACGGGGAAAGGAAGATGCCCGCACTAACAAGAATACAAGGGCCTTGGGAATAACGGCTCTTGATCTTGCGCAGATCGTGATCTTTCGCAGATTCCCCGAAGAATCTCAAAGAGACTGATGTTCGACGGGACCCCTGTCGTCTCGGGGCCAGGCGTAATACGATGACAGGAGAAAGCATATGGCGTCGGTAGGTAGGTGCTCACAGGACACGGAAAGCGATACCTTCATGCGGCTTGTATGGCATAGGACACACCTTTTGTAACACGTAAACACAAAACGCACAAGCCACATCACGGAAAAAAATGACGCAACCATGCAATTCGACGCGAATCCCAGTTAAAGAATCGACTTCAAAACACGAGCAGTGTTAGACTCAACATTGTTCGTACTGTTGTTTACTACGTGTTCGTAGATATACTCTGTTACGTTTTTGCAGAAGTGCCGTTTCAAAAGTTTAAATGTTCCCTACATCGGAAAAGGAACAAAACAATATTAACTGACAGTATATTCTTAAAAAGGAGAAACTTAAAAATATATAAGTTCAAATGAAATTTATCTAGTTTAAATGGCAACAAATAAAAAATGTAAATGGAGTGTTTCAGAAGCAATATTCTAAAAGGTTTGTATAACTTATAATTTTGAATACCAAAAGCACTTCTCCCCACTGTACGTCACATCATTTTTAACTTTTTTGACATTAAATAAATAAGTAAATAAATACACTATTCAATGACTTGAGGCGTTTCATAACTATTCAGAATAATAATTAATATCAAAATGTGCAGATACAATGTATTTTAATTAATGGAATTTATGACGGCTTTTCATATTTTCTTGAAATGCTGTCGCTCTCATCTTAATGTCTCTTTCTTATGTTCTACTTCATACAACGAGGCTGGGAGAAAATTAAACTCCATTTCATAAACCTATAAAATTGTTCTATAGATCTTTTTCAGGTGTAATATAACTGCAACCTTTAACGAAATAACTTCATGTTAAGCCGTTTATAAACATTTACATATTAGAAGTGTTATTTGAAATAAATTATCCTAGCAATCATTCATACTATGTCGGCAAGTTGCGAGAGAATAACTGACAGATCGAACGTTCATTTATCCTTTTAAAAAGGTCAAAATCTCCAAAACATTCCAAAACGCTTAGTAAGTCCCATACAATCCCGTAATTCATTTACTGAATATAATCCTTTTATCTGATCAAATATTTAGCAGAAATTCGGTATTTCATTTCGTGATACAACTGAACGCCTGAATATCAGATTTGACTAATTCATTTTTAATTGCTATCCAAGGTATTCCTGGTGAAAATGATTGAACATTTCGTTGTATTTTAAAGAATCTCTTTCCCTGCAAAACTAACAGCGCTCTATGAAATTTAAAACCCAAAATGAAATGTGTGTGGCTTTGCTGGAATTCTGGTAATTGTACGTCTGTATTTCGAAACTTGATGAAGTAATGCAAAGCTAATACATATTTTTCCCCCTTTTTACGAATATTTCATAAACATTTGTGTCCAATGAAACTGAAATGTCAAAGAACGCTAATAACGATACCCTCTGTTGCTTCTGATTCCGTTCCACGTAGCGACTCAATCTATTGGCGCACAATATTCACAGAAGGCTTATATGCTTCGTGGATTCCGCGCTATTGGACAGTAATTGGTTTATTGCACCGCGGCGGAAAAGATTTTTCTCCCTCGCGCGCAACAAACGACCTCACTTGGCCGCCGGACCAAATTGACCTCCCGTCGACTACTGAAAGCTAAGCAACAAGGAATCCTCGGGAGCTAGTAATTTGCTCGGCGAGGGCGGAGGCGTGCCGCGACCGCGTGCGCGAATTGCAATTAGCCCGTCGCTGCTGCTGCTGCTGCTGCCGCGCCGCGCGATCGCTCCCGCCCAGAGCGCGCCACTCACCTTGGAGCGGCCCTCCACGTGCTTGCCGTTGTTGAGCTGGATCCAGGCGTCCCAGCGGTGGCGGTAGAGGGTGAGGCGGTTCCACTGGTTCAGCAGCACCGTCTCCTCCGAGCGCACCACGCCCAGGCCCGAACCGCAGTCGAACCTGTGACCCACGTCAGGTGCGCCTCAGAGCTTTATTCCCGGTGCGGAGCGCGGGCATCGCGTTTCGACGCCGCGCCGCGCCGCCCCTCCCCGCTCCGCCCCGCCCCGCACCGCACCGCGCCGCGCCGCATCAGGTGGGGGTGGAGGAGGAAGGGTTTCCCAGCGCTGGGAATGTAGTACTCAACTCAGCCGGCGTTTCGGGAATTCGTTCCGCCTCTTCCCGAAATTTGGCACGCGTCTGGTTTAAAACGCTCTGGTAAGTCATTTCTGAAACGCGATGCCTTGTTGTTTATTCTCGGGAAGGATTTTTTGAAAATATTTATTGTCCGCATAGAGTAATTAAAATACGTAGAACATTCAATCTACCGTCATAGCTGACAGGCTTTGTGGACAAAGCACAATATTCACAGGAGTTCCAGTAACAATATTTTTTTCAAAATGATTCATTCCTATACTGTTTACTTTAAGTGAGAATGACTATAGTAATTATTGAAAGTAATAAGTCAGCCACACTGCCACCGTTGATAAACGAATCACAATGTTAAATAAACCGATAATTAGGAAAAATGGTGATTTTCTAGAAATATATTATATCATAATGAATACCATGTCTAAAATGTAAAATTTAATGTCCTACGCTAAAATATAAATCATATCTTAATTTGTTTCATGATTGGACCAAATCTTAATAAAAGACGAAAGTAATTTGAAATATTAATCAACTACTTTTCTAAACTATTAGAAAATGTTTGTTTAGTGTATTTGTGCTCGAAGTCTGGAAAATCATTCCATTAAAATAATTTTCAATTGGAAATGTACATGTATAAATATTTACAATTTGAGACTCAATAGGACAATTCTTTCAACCAAATTCAAAACCATTGGCTGCTGGAACCGAGACATTCATTCGTACTCGCTATGAAAAGAGCCCTTTGAAATTTAATTTAAATACATATTTTTAGATCTGAAACTTTTCTCTTTGTTCGGGTCAAGAGGATGGAGTACCATTTCCACCGACGACGGTCGAGTTGAGTACATTTTAGGTGGCAGGCAGAAACGGAGAACTACCGGGTCAACAAGCGCTCGCCCCCAGCCTTCGGCGCCCCGACCTCCGCCCTTCG
>BOPP01000018.1:11685779-11738709 GCA_017312745.1 Gryllus bimaculatus | reverse complement strand
GGTGTGCGTCACAGCGTGTTGCCTCTCAGAACTCGTCTTGCCTCTTCTTCCCGCTCACTCCCCATGCAGCGCGAGTCTCTTATAGCGCCTCGTCTTCGTCCTGGGTTGGACGAGTGCGTTCCCTGCTGACCTGCCCTGTCTTACTCTGGTGCTACAGACGGGCCTTGTGCACGCCGTCGATGCCTCGATCACCTTCACACTTGTGTTCTTCGGAGTATTTTCTCCCCCACTATCCTTAACAATCACTTATCTTTCTTCTTTGTTTTCTCTTCATATCCGTTTAAAAACCTTTTCTTCTCCTTTCTTTCTTTCCAACCATATCATTTTCTTCCTTTTGGTTGTTCTACATCTCCTTCTAATTTCCAGTTTCTCCTTCTAATCTATAACTCTTGTACTTTAACAGTATCTTTGTCCATTACTTTTTGTATCGCACGTTCATTATGTTCTCAACTCCTAAATGTAATTGCTCCTACACGTGTCTTCGCATTGATCTCTCGCTTCATTACCGCACTACACTGAACATCGGGTCCCAGCTGCCTATTTCTTTCCCGCTCTCCTGCGCATTCTTCTTTCGCGCGCCGCCCGGCAAACCCCCACCTCGCCTCGTCTTCACCCCGCGCCTCTCCACGCCCCGAGCAAACACGCTCCTGCTCATTGTTGTCTGTTCGCTTTGGTCCGGCGACAGCGTCAAAGAGATGCGCGCTCCTGTGTACCCTGCGCTCCAATTCCCCGCCTCTTCTCGGCCCGCACCGACGCGCCCCCACTGTCCCGCCTCCGTCCCGTCGCCCCCCAGCGCCGCCACCGTCCCGCAGCCGCATGCTACCCGCACGACGCCCCGCCCGCTTTCGGCCTCGAGGCAACTCGCACACGCCCAACCGCGCTGGATTTCTCAAAGATTTCCTCAACCCTTGGGATCTTCCACATATTACTTCACGAAACTGGCAGCAAAAGGACCTCTAGTTTTTAATAAAATACAACTTTTACGGTGCTAGTGTGGAAAAGACGTTCGCGACAAATCACCCGAGAAAAAACTTGCGCACTTTGTAATAAGCCCTCCGGGGACCGGCCTGGTGGCACGATGCCGCGTTAGTAAAGAACTACGGGAGTACTCACATTTGCGGCAAATACTCAGCTCCGGCAAACGGAATCCAAAAATATATTTGGGGATAATTTTTCGTCGTTTTCGGAACAGTAACTTTGTTTATAACTTCACCTCGATTGAAGAATGATTAATTATTGAATAAATAAATGCGAAGTTGGTACAAAAGTTGGATGAAAGCGTTGAACTTCACCCCTGTCATTCAGCCCCGTAAATTGGAACTCTTTCTCCCCTTCGGCGCCGGCTATTACGTCATCTTCGAAGCATGCTCTCTCGCCCGACCCAGCAGCCCCCCACCCCCACCCCCTGCAGCGGCCTCCCCGCGCCCAGGCGGGGGCGAGGCCTTTCCTCGGCAAACGGTCCCCGCGAATCGATTGTGTTCTCGCGACCCCTGCATTTAGCGTTTTGTTTGACGTCGCCCCATAACGCGGCAGCCCTCCACCCCCCCAACCCTTTCCGCCCGCCCGGGGCGACAGCGTAATGTGCGAACTTTTTGTGAACAAAATACATCCTGTGACAGTTCCAACGGGAGGAGGGGAAACGGTGATACGCGCGCCCGCCCGCCCGCCGCGCGCCGACCGTTCTGGGGAAACGCCTCGGCGCAGAACGCCGACTTCCTTTACGGCCCTCGGTCTCCTTAATTATTGTTCGGAGCGAGCGTCCTCCAACCAGGAGACCCTCGATCTGCGCTTCTGGGAAGTTTTACCCTCGGCGGTGTATCTGACGGTCGTCGCACCGTAAAATACTTTTCCTTCTCCCTATTATATGGTTCACTCAAACATTATTCTAAATGGATATTTAACGAAGTTGATGTGGAAACAAAACGAGAAAATGAGATTTTGTTTCGAGAGTTTGAGCAAGGGAAATAAACACTGAATAGTTAGCTGTTTAAAATCTACTCAAACATCAATGCTGCGAAATAAACACGTAAACAGTGACTCAATGGAATTGAAAAGGCAGTATAATATAGTTAATGAAGAAAATTTAGCGATTGAAGTGTATGGCAGTAGATAGTGTAATTTATATTTTTATATTGTACTGTGAAAAATAATATTTCCTTCAAACTACACTTTAAAATTACAATAGTAAAACTTCGTGCTTTAATGAACTAGATCAAAATATAAGATAAGACTACTGCTCGAAAATGTTGAATCATATAAACGCGACATTATCAAGATACTGACCTTGTCATTTCCCAATGCTTCAATCTAAACAATCGCTGAATCTAGGAACATCATAACGAACTTAGAAATGCGAAGAATACTTACTAACAACATGTAACAGCATGGGAGGAACAATCGAAACACGTAATTTTAAAAAGGATATTTTTCTTTTCTACTTCAATGCAAGCCTTCCCAAGAGAACCATTCCCCAACCCTCCCAAAGAGAACAATTTACCATTTGGAACCAGGATGCACATTTGAAACGTCATACCTAAACCAAATTTCCAAGCTTTAGAATGTAACCGATTAGTTTTCTTACAATTTTGACACATTCAAATTTATTTCTGGAAAGTTAAATACAAAAATAATGAAATATTATAGGGACATTTTAATAACATAAATAAATAGAAAATTATATGAAATCCATGAACGAATATTATCCCCATTACTAGTAACACTGTAGAGTCTATGGTGTAATAAGGTTACCATCTACATCATAACATAAATTAATATTCTTTGATTACATACTTCTCGCTTATTGCAAAAATTCTCATTGAACTTTTCAACGTTCAAAATAAGTTCTCATTAAAACTTCATTCACACATAGTCCATGCAATTTTATCTCAGCGTTTTCAAATTAACTAAAAAACTAACATACATTCTTTACAAGTTTGAATGCTTTTGCTGATTTCTCTTTAAATATTCACTTAAAGATTCGTTCTCTTGATATAACACAACTGGTGACACGTTATTAATACTTTTATTACTTTCTGGAGTACAGGTATTGCACTTTTTAAATGAGACCTTGGGAAGCCATTTCACTAGTTCCAAAAAAATCATTAGTCACTCGATTCCAACTCGCTTGTCATTATACGACTTTCTCGCTTACAGAAATAAATTTTACAAACCACTGACAAATCTCGTAGACACAAAACTTAAATTGTTACTCATAAATCTTTAAACATTGCTATTACTTAGGGTATACATTCGCGAATCAGCAAAAACATTGTAGAGAACTAAATACAGTGAAACCTAAGTGACCACATAATCAAGATTATGAAGTTTCGAGGTGCATAAATGAAATCTAATTGTGCTAGTTGCTATTAAATAAAGCATGCTGTCTTTATTATTTTTAATTACCATAAATGACACTATGGAATTTAAACAAATAATTTAGAATTGTCTACATCCTCTCGGCTTATACCAAAACACAACCTAGAATTGTTCCTCATCCTCTCAATTGAGATACTCTCTTTCCGTCCTCGACCATACATACAAGCAATTCACATCCTACAGAAACTAAACTATGCAGTGGAGTCGTCTCTGGAGGAACTTGCCAAAAGTAATTAGATCGGATTCGCTACGCGGCATGCTCCGCGAGTCCTTCAAAGACTTCCATAATTAGTGGTGCTATACCAGCTCCCACTACCTGGCATTATTTTTAAATTCGGAAAATCAGGTAGTTTCAAGAAAATTAGACCTGCGCCATTGTTTTAAGCGTCCCTTGTTCTATGTGTGCAAAAGAAACTCAGGGCGGTTTTTGAGAAAAAAAACCTTTTTATAATTTGCATTAACTTCAAGCCATCGTTAAAAAAAGTACCATACGAAAGGTTTTGTTTCAGATAAAAATCTCTAAATACAACATTTCAGTTTTCGAATGCCAACTTTTTACAATTTTCAAAATTACAGAGTTCGCCAGAAATAGGACTAGCACCACTTTTTTACCGCCCTTGAAGCATAAAACGATATTTTTTTTAAAATTTAGCAATTTTTATGACAAATATCGTTAATATCTTATCTGTATATCACGCAAAATTACGCGAAAACTATTCATATTTTGGAAAAATTGTATTTGACCTAATCGGAAGACTTTTATCAAAGAATAGATTTAATTAAGGAGAATATCTCTTCCTTAAATATTGTTCTATGTAGTCGCCGAAAAGATGGAACTCATGCAATTTTCGAAAACTCAGGAATTAAACAAAAATGAGACTTTCTGTCATTCTTTTAACCGTCTTTTACGCTATCCGAAAGTTCAATCCAAAAATTTGGGGCTTTTCTTTATAAAATTTTGAAAGCATTCAGAAATCATGTAAAGTACAAATGCACTGAAAAATCAAAATAACCGTTTCAAAAGCAGGGCGTCTCGATTTTCTTTAAATTTACCGAGAACTGTCAATTTGGGGGAAAATCGTCTGAACGGTTTTGGCAATAGCGTTGACTACAGACAGTTCAACAGATGGTCAGAGAGACAGACGATGATTTGTCTATCAATTTTTCGGTGTCAAGGACCCACAAAACATGGATTATGACTATACAACTTATTACAGAAGTAATTTACTATATGAAGGGACAAGATTTAATCACTTTTACGTTTCAGTTTCCGGCAATCATAGTTTTTCTGTCGAAAATTAACCTTTTTCCGGTGCATGATTACAATACATTTCTTCTAACAAAGAAACGAAGAGTATAAAACATATGCGCGAGTTTACAAACCATAGTAATGTTGCGAAATGGGCGAAGCAAACGGATTGTTGTTTTATTAAGAGATATGTTAAAATTATTCGTTGCTACCTGAAACAGGAAGTAATTCCTCGTAATAGAAAGTAATGTCATTATTCTAAGTAATCAGACAACGCGTTCAATCGTTGTAAGATATAAAAAATAAACTTCAATAGTTCTCCGCTTCTTGCTATAAAGCTACAGTTCTAAATCGCTTGAGGTGACCGAAACATAAATGTGCCCGTCTACTGGCCGCTGAATAAGGGTCTATTTACAAGCATCCTATATACTGGTGTTAGTGAAAATTGTAACACCCAGAAGGAATGGTCGGAATCGCTTCAAAATCTGTGGATATGTAGAACTGAATATTCGTAAGAAGTTATTAAATTAGCATAGAGATGACGTGCAGGCGGGCCTAGCAGAGCCCTCCTTTGTGTGACAGGCCAGGTCTGCGTTACGCCACACTCAGTCGGTGTAGAGCTGTCAAACGACGTGAAAACGTGCAAGCAAGTGCCAGTATGCTTCGTCGCCGCCAAAGGACGCAATATCCTCATGTGCGCGAGTTCAAAAATAGGCAGAATGATCGGTCTCCGGGAAGCGGATCTGTCGCAGTGTCATTGCGGTTCGAATGTGGCGGGCTCCTGCAACAGTGATGCGTGTGTGGCACCAGTGGATAGAGGAGGGTCGTACACATTGATGAGCGGGTACTGGACCACACAATGTGACCACAGCGCGGGATCACAGTCATCTTCTCCGCATGGCTGTAACCGACAGAATGGTGTCGTTCACAGTGTTGGCTCGACTTTGAAGCACTGCAACAGGTGTGGTCATGTCGGAGTTGACCGTTCGATGTCTCCGCTGAGGGCTGGTCTGGTGGCACGCATACCATTGTGTCGGATTCCGTTGACCATAAACCACCAACGCCTCAGACAACAATGGGCACACGAATGGTGAGTTCAGTGCTGAGCTGTGGAAAAATGTAGTGTTTTCGGACGAGTCCCACTTCATTTTGTGCTACAGCGAGGGCCTCGGACTTGTTCAACGCTACAATGAGGATCGGAATCTAGCCTGCATTGTTCTACGCCATAGCAGACAAACTCTAAGTGTGATCGTTTGGGTCGCCATTGGCGATAATGTGCGATCTCGCCTCACACGTATTAAGGGCAATCTGAACAACAACAGCCATATCACGAAGGTTTTAGAGTCAGAGTTAGTGCACCTCCTGCAAGCAGCTCCACATGCCATATTTTAGAAGGATAATGCCCTAACGCTGGTGCGAAGAATGTGCAAGCTTCCGGCGAAATACGGCGGATACCACTGCTTCCCTAGACTGCACGTTCGCCTGACATGTTGCCCATCGGACACGTCTGGAATGTGATCGGTGGGCAAGTTGTTCTTTCTGGTCCTCCTGCAGCCACTGTCAATACTTTGTGGTACCATAGAAATCGCGTGGCAGTATGTTGCCCAGTAGCATATCCAGGCTTTCTTTGAATCCATGCCACTACGTTTAGAGGCTCTGATGGCAGCGCGTGGTGGCTAAACACCGTACTAAATACTCAAGGTCAAAATGCATCAATAAATCTGTGACCAGTTTTCCATACTTCCTTGTTAGATACAGACAATAACCGATCATACCAATTAACATTAGCTAAATTAACATTAGCTGCAAACGCGGCTTTCCCGTACTTTCTTCTCCTTTACTGATGGCAAATTTGATTCCAAATTTAACATATTCACTATTTTATCTTCATTCACAATATCTACATTACGCAATAACGCTAGTCAATACATATTTACAAGTTACAGATGAAGTTAACATTTTCTTTTATTTGGAGGTTTGTACACAGAAACTACATTATTAAATGATGTTTTGGAGATATATTAAATAAATTTATTCATACTGTAATTGAGAGTAGGCCGGTGACATCTAATAAAAACAACATTGAAAAAAAAGAGTTGTAGTTAACATTGAAAATACTATATTATAATACATTATATTATATTCGACCTTCCTTCCCCAATTTTAATAAATATTTTAATATTCCTTACATTATACAGCGCGTGGCATTCTATTATAATCTCCTGTAGTGTGAACTCATTGCCTGTTTTCTTGAAAGTATTTGTTACAACAGTATTCAGTAATTGTACCGCCTTTTCTTATGTATGCTTCGTATTTTGGAGGATATCTTGTATGCGTGTCCATAATTAAATCTTATTTCAAAGTACCACTTATAACACCAGGAGTTCGTTGGAGAGATTCCAAGCTCTCTATTCTCACTTCTGCTCGTTGAGGTAATTCCAGATGTGAGCGCTCAACTTGAGGTAGTGGTCTGCATTTAATACTGCTCGTACAGGATGCTTCTCTCAAGAGGTGTTGGGCTTGAGTTCAGAGAAGCGAGCCGGTAATGGTCCTTAATAATTGTTGTTAGTACAACTATATCGACAGGGGGGAAGGTCATGAAATCAACCTAATAGCCTGTCATATTTGTAAAGGTGATGGGAAGAACACGTTAACACAGGTGTTATTAAAATTGAGTTAACTGGTTCCAACAACTTTTCAGTACGAAACCTGCCAACGACGGATTAGCAATACTCAATTTTAGTACGAACTGGTCGAAACATCTTTATCCACATTTATCCGCTAGCAGTATAAAAGTTTAGAATTATTTTTCTGAAATGTTCTTGCCATTACCTCTTCATTACATCACTATAATGATCCTCTAGTTTGTCCAGCTCCAAAACGTTAAGGTGAGTTTTCCCGAAGAGCCTGGCCTAGCAGCTTCGTACAGCAGCTAAGGAGTCTTGCGGAAGGGTGTTTGGACCATGTGATCATTACGGGACGCTTATCATACCTTAGGACTCGCATCAGATCCAGATAGTATCTCATCTTTCACACCTTCATGACCACTTCTGCCATTTTCAGTTCAGTAGAAGGTACTAAGCACCCTGGTCATTGCTAAGAAACTGGACGGGTTTATCATTTTAAGAATCTCCCCTCGCCTATGCCCATACACCGCCAGTGGCATACGTAAGAAGAGATTTTACTAGTTTAATAAAAAATATATCGATTTGCAGCAAATACTATTTTGCTAAAATATTTGGTTCATCAACACAGCTACTTTTCAGAGACTTCTTCCGACTACCTTCGCGGGATGGTGCCTTGTATTACCACTGCCTTATGAAACCAAGGACTATGCTAGCGGTATATTCGCTACTGCAGGCGCGAATCCACGGGGAGGGAAATATCTCCTAAAATTATTCAATAACTATTAATTTTGACTCGTCACGAGAATTTCAAGCAAACATAATTTTCGGGTTATCATTAAAACGAATAAAATCGTATCGCAGCATGCGCTGAGTGTAGCCTGCGACAGTTTACAAAATCCGTAATATTACATATTCGATGACATTTTGAATTTCCCTTCCCAAAATTCGTCTCTGTATCCACCCCTGGCTACTGGTAGGATTCTTCAAGCCGGAACGGTCATGGGTCCACGAGCCGGATTCCCCCTTCCAGGCATATTCTTTATCTTTACTTGTTCCGTAATTAATTCATCCTCTCTCTTACTTGGGGCAAGGAATGGCAGGGGTCTGCAGGCGAAAGGGAAGCCAGGGTGTCTAGGGGACGGTAATTCCGAAGAAAAATCATAGGTCCTCACGATTGAGTGTTAATGCGAAGGCCATCTCGTCTATCCCCCTGAAAATTCCCGGACTGCTGAATATCTCAGGAATAATACAAACGATAATGCACATTCATTAACCAGGAACCGTCAAGACAAACCTAATCTTTTAATGGAACATGAAACGCACAGCATCTTTATTAGAAACGAATAGACGTCTTCCAACACTAAGAAAATTCCATGTGGAAATTGCTATATTGACAAAACGGAAATAAAGTTACAGAATAGAAAACGATAAAGAGCATATACTTAGTGAAGTAAGCAAAAAAAAAGAAACTAGACGAAAGAGGAGTTTCCTTCGTATCATATTTTCTCTTTTCTTCTTTTTTGTCAGACAATTTAAAAGTTTTAGACGGGATATATTTGCATTTTGACATTTTAATTGAAGGTTAGGAGAGGAAACCGTGAATAATTGTGAATGCTAATAGAGATATTGGTTTAAAATGTTTTAATAGTTTCTTCAAACGTAAAAAAAATTCACAAATTCACGTATACTAGAGGAACACGTAGAACAAAATGTTATATATCTCGGCAAACATATCAACTAAACATAGATGAAAGGCGTTAGCCTTTTAAAGCGATACTGAGAGCAATTCAGATCAGAACTTCCTACGATAATATTTATGGTTGTTACAAACAACAAAATGAACCATTTTTCCCCGCCTGTCTTCCTGTCATCTGTTATAATTTTATTTCTCCGCTTTAGATATTTCCTGCCTTTATCCGATATAATTCTCTACAAATCTCTGTGTCGCATTTTCGTTTTCTCTGTTCGATTGGACAGTAATTTGTAAAACTATCTAGCATTAAAATTAAAATTATAGAAAAAATAGGAAATCCATTTCGAGGATAAATATTAAAAAATACGAAACAGATAAATATGTATTAATAGAAGCTAAATTTAAAACGCTAAATTTATTAAGCGTTGCCTTTCACGTCGTAATGTATACATCTTGAAGCCATTATTGAGATCGAATGAGTTACCATCTTTAATAGTTTTCACGGTTTCATCTTTCACGACCTCTTTCATTCTACACGTCTCTTTTTCTGTAATTTTCCGAATCACATTCTTCGATACGACCCCATTACATAACTGTTCTGGTTTTATACTGAAATCTGTTCGAGTGTACTTCAAGATTTTATTTCTTCTTCTCCATTTCTTGACGCCTCTTAGAGTGAGGATCGCGTCATTGCTGCCAACCGCTTTGGTCGCTGACGACGCCATCCCGCAGACCGCTCGTACGACCTGACTCGACCTAACCCACAAACCTCGCCACTACCCCTCCCCTCCCTTCCCTTCCCTTCCCTTCCATCCCTGCCCTTGCCACAATCTGTCCCAAGGCCTTCCCCAGCCCCTACGCTGGCCTTGGATACCGCCACGCCGTCCCCAAGCTCGCTCCGCACCGCGCCTCGCCTCGCCTCGTCGCTCTCTGCGCGCGCTCACCGGAACTCGACGAAGCCGCGGTGCAGCAGCAGGGCCATGAAGTCGCCCGCCATGTCGTCGCGCTCGCCCGTCAGGAAGAGGATGCCATCCCAGGCCTCCGGCCGGAACTCCAGCTCCAGCTGCACGTGCTTGTAGGCGGAGCGCAGCGCCGGGAACGCCAGCCAGCCCTGGCCCGAGAAACGCGGCGATCGCACCTCTACCTCTGCAACAAGAGACACATGACGACGCCGTTAGCAAATTGGCCAACCTCTGTCACTTGAATGCTTCATTTCAGGAACAACGTAAGTCGGTTTGGGGCTACTTTGACTTTTGAATGCGCTAATATTATTACGTTTAAGCATCGTTTGAGGCTGATCTAGAGTAAGTCATGCATTTTATACTGTTTGGAAAAAACTAATGTTAGGGACATGTAGACGTATTAGGAGGATTTTCTACCAACTGAAAATTTATTGACAACTGACTTACGTTGTTTCTGCCATTCACTTGCTGATGATTCACAATGAAACTTAGATGTAACATATACGCAAAACCCTGTTGCTACGTTATTGAATGGAACTAATCACATCGGTGAACATTCGTAGATATAATCCATAAAAATGAAAGTTCGAACGCTGCAAGTTTTCACGTTCATATTGAAGAGATCTGAGAACAACACACAATTGTGTACTGCGGCAAGATACAAAGAACTTCTAACGTTTTCCTTAAGTAGGAAACTCATTCAGTTTGTAAGATAATATTTTGGCATTTATTGTAATTACTCGTAAATCTGCCCAAAGAATAATACGTATTCATGGTAAATAAAGTAATTATCATCCAAGAATGCTCGCGTTCATTTCACTTCAGTCATTCGATTGTATATCAAATTTCTACCTACTATTTATTGCTTCGATATTGATGAGTGCCTGTGTTCACGTTCACCTTCACGGTCTTCGAGAATGTTCGTTCATGTTCATGTTAAAAGTAGTACATATTTATGTCCTCACGTCTACTACGTAAATGTTTTCTTTGAGAATGGCTCTTTACAGCTACAGATCTCCGAGTTCCAGTTTTTTGTTTCACAAACTGTTAAAGCGTCCGGAAATAAAATACGCCAAAAATGGAGAATGTGATTTATCTATAAAGTGCAAATATTTAAGTAGCAATTACGAGGTCGAGGTCAAAACAAATTAAGTTAAGATGTATCAGTATTTGGGCATAAAATGAGCTGTAAATTTAGTGAAGGATGAACCCAAGTTGTTTGTATGTTAATCATAGAATCCGAAAGACGAAACCGCTTTGTTGAGGTGGAAATACATGAAATATTTTCTGACAAGGTAATTTAACTCAAATATTGCAACACGTACCTAGTTTTGAGTCACTTCCTACTTTACATCACATTTTGCAGGTGTTCCATCTATCCATATTTTGCTCTTTTTAGAACAGGAACCCACTTCATAGATTGTCATATGCAGATGCAGATTCAGAGACGAATTTTGGGAAAGAAAAATTCAAAATATTTTGGTAGAAGGTGTCATATTACAGATTTTGTAAAATGTCGTAGGCTATATGAGCTCATGCTACAATGCAATTTTACTCGTTTTAATGATTATCTTAACTTGAAACTTTCGTGATAAGTTAAAATTAATAGTTACTGAAAATTTTAGAGGGGGATTTCCCTACCCGTGGATCCGTGTCTGCCACATGGAAGATTTTGTGGAAGTATGTTTTGAGGTAAGGATGTCCATTGTCTTCTCTCTGTCTAGGAGAGAAAATATGATGTGCCTCAACACAATATATAAAGATATCATAATTAAGATTTGGTTTTTAAATAGAAAAATGTTTGCGTAGTAATTAAGTTCATTTATTATTCAAAATAAGTGTTTGCCATATCAATAAAGAGATGGAAAATTATCATGTTTCCTTGTAACCTAGTTTCCAATAAAAATACAGTGCAAGAAAAAAGAAAATTACGTGTAGGATTTGTCAGCCGTTTACATTAATAAGAATTATTATTATTATTAGTTATTATTATTGTTGTTATTATTATTGTTATTATTATTATTGTTATTATTATGGGAAATAAACTGACATGAATTTATTTCTAAATATATTTAAAAAAAGAAATTTTATTTAAAGGAACTATTTCCTACTTTTTTTTGGAAAAAGCCTTGAACCAACGTTTTCGCTATTTAATAGCGAACCGGAGGGAGAGAGAAAATACAGGTGGAGAAAAGGAGTGAGAAGGAGGAAGAGTTTTCAAAAGACCGACGCCTACTTTCTTAGGGTGTTCTGTATCCGTAAGAAACGGTACGGCGTTTTTAGGGGCATTGCGTCTACTGGTTCTGTACGGGATAAAAGATACGGTAAGAAAACGTCAACCCTACTTACAATACCTGTTAAGAAGTTTGACTCCTTAACTTGAATTGTGCGAGGCGGACAGAGTAAAAAATAAAAGTGTTGTAAAAAATAACTAGTGCTGCTGTAAGGTAATTTCTCGTATTATCAAATATTACATGATATTTTAATAATGTGATACTTCAGCCATACTACATCTTGGGCACAAATTAAATCGCCAGTCGTTCAAATACAAATGTATCTTTACATTTATCAAAATTTTGAATATAAATGAAACTTTGCCATTGAATTTGCCATATTATATTGCATCCAAACAAACGATATTCCGCCGAACTTAAATTAGAAAGGCTCAGTTTTATATAGTAAGAATATTATCCCCGTACTATGCTGTTCGTTTGTGTTCCCGCTGATAAAATGAAGAATTTACGATCTGCTGATCCTAACACCGAATAAATGGCCAATAAATGTCAGATAGATTGTGAAAGGCTTTGCAACCTGCTTACCTCAAGTCCCTCGATGCCCTAGCTGTCAAGCTGGGGTGCCATGCCAGATTCTAGCCTCAAGAGGCTGTAATCTCCGAGTACACTTAATCTTGATGAAATATTGTCAAAATATGTCAAAATTAAAAAAAAATATCAAATTTGTGTTCGAGTTTATTTAAAAGTATAATTTTGAAGATCATGTTTAATTAAGAAAAAGCTCTATCTTCACTTATGTAGTAAGGGATGGGTCGAAAAAATTCAACTCATGACATTTTCTACAACTGAGAACTTAAACTTATAATCGGGTCCGCGTTATTTTTTGTATGCGTACTTTAGCCTATTCGTTCGAATAAAATAAATTAAAAAATTGTAGCGATATGCAAGTGTAATTTTAAAACGTCCTATGAGGTTCTATTTTGAAGAAAATTCCAGCAAATTGGCTTCGTTATTATGTTATAAGGGGCTCTTGCTCGTAGTAAAATGCCTTATTCTCCAGAGTTATGCAGCAATTCAGTTTTTGCGTACATATTATATTCATATTTATTCACATACGAAAAAACATGGAACAATTTAAACATTTAATGCTGAAGAAAAGATTGCATTTGGAAAGAAATCACTGGCGTCATTACTGAAGGTATACTGGAGGTTCAGAAAAAAGTGGAACATTTGCTATTGTATAACTTCCAGAGGCTTTAATTCAAATCTGACTTATGTCAAATTATGAGGACAACTCTATCCGAATAACAAACCGACAGAAAAGACGAGTCATTTTCGAGAAAATCTTCAAAATATCCTATAGGATTTATGAAAAGAATCCCCGAAAATTAAAATATCCGATTCAAAAACGAGGGACCACGACATCAGCCAGATCGATAGAGGAATAACACTTCTGATGAAAAAAACTGTGGACGGTTTAGGCTCTGGTGCCGTTCACAGTTGGATGGGTGGACAAGAAGGACGCAGACGGACCGACAGGCAAATGTTTTGAGAAACGTTTTCTGTTTCGAAGCCACACAAAATGTGAGTTTGGACTCCACCGAGTATAAAAAAAATTAATTTATGACTTTTTTCGGGTCAAAGGAAAGACACATGTAATTTTCTTGTCGTCGGAACCCACGAAACTTGTTTATCTGCCAAAAAATTGGCACCTTTTCTTGCATCATTGCCTTTTTTTACTTTCTCGCCCTTACGAAGGTACTTCGTACGAAGAGAAAGCTATGTAATCGTGCCAGTCCGCCCGCGTGCCAGTCCGCCCGCGTGCCAGTCCGCCCGCGTGCCAGTCCGCCCGCGTGCCAGTCCGTCTGCTTGTCAGACTGTAGTCAACGCTAGCACCCAAACCGTTCTTCCGATTTCTCCAAAATTGAAATTCCCGATCGATCAGAAAGAATTCCAGGCTTTGGGAGTATCAATGTTAATATTGATATTTGACTGTACTTTACATGAAGCTTCAAAAACATGTTTAAAAGTTTCTCAAAAAATTTGTAAATGCTTTGATTGAACTTTGTCCTCTGATAGCGTAAAGGACGCTTAAGAGAATGATAGAGGTCTCTTCGTTGAAATCCCATTTATTTTAAAAATTGCAATATTACAATTTTTGGGCGCCTTCCAACATTGATAATATTGTCAATTAAAATTTTCGCCAAGTGTATTTTTAAAGCAGTTTTCGTTTGAAGGTTATGCAATTTCAAAAAAAGGTATTTTCTCAAAAACCGCTTGAAATTTTTGCTTTAAATTTTCCCACAGATAGAAGAGAGAACGCTTAATAATGGCGGGGATCTCATTTGTGTTGAATTTTTTGAATTTTTGAAGCAAATGTGGAAATAATGTGAGTAAGTATTGCTGTTGTAGCACTAGTTTTATTTTTCCACAAAGTACTCAAGAGTGTGAAAATCGGTCGTCCGTACCTTACAAACCTAGTTCGCGCTAGATTTTATATGTTAATATTCTTGGCACGTGTATTTCTGAATAAAAGCAAGAGACTGACTGATACTACAGATCAGAGGAAGGACAAGTGTGCGTGTGAAGGAGCATACTAAATATAAGTTGGTGGGTGTAGGTACGCGTGCGCGAAGCATTATAGCTGGGTATTTGTGGGTAACTGCGGGCTTGCGTGAACGTGCTATTTGCCTTGTGAGTTCCGGTTAGTTACGCAAGGGCATAGATAACTTGGCCATCCGAAGAATTCGACAACAATAACAAAGAGAGTCCTTTGTGTATGTGTCCCATAGTAGGTGTTACGATAAAGACAATAATTGCGAATGCACATTAGATGGCACTCTGCTAATTCCTCTTACGGTCTTTAAAAAATGAACGTATGCTCTCCATATTGAAATTTTTGTAATTTGAAATTCCTCTCACATCGAGTTATTCGTCAAAGGTTGGTAAGTATTTGAATGTAATTTCCACCTGCGTTCCATGTTTCCATGTAGGAGTATTGACCTGCTGCAAATTAGTCCAGTGCGTGGGCAGTTGACTGTAAAAATACGTATTGAATGCAAGTGGTGAGCTGATTTATTAGTGTGTCAATGAGAGACTTGTTACAATGATGAATCTTTGTCGATAATCGCATTATTACTTGTGAACATAGCAATGAAGCTCATAAATTTCGTAACTCAATGCATACCTGTAGTTACAAATCTAGAATGTTATGTCACTAATTCGAGAATTACGCAACCTGGCTTTTCGTACAATCGCCATAAAAGCTCTTCAAATTCCAAGAAAAGAATTCAATATACCGCATCCGTACCCTGCGCGTCGGAGATAGCGAGATCCAATATTCCATTGACATTCCAAAATGTGCCATTGTAATCCAAGTGCAGAGAATAGAAGCATTCAGAAACAAGCAACCTCAGTTTCGAATTTGGGGCAATTAGATACCGCGTCGGTGTCACGTGCGTGCAGAACATGGAAGAGCCACACCGAGGGACGCCAACGCCGCTTTGTTTGCAGGCCCAGGTTTTGTGTTACGTTCATCGAACGCACGGGCTGATTGAACTTCGCACACTGTGCACACTATATTGCGAGTTTGCTTGCTGACATAAATCCATACATTCAGCGTTGATGTCATCAAATATAGCATCATTATGAACTTGTAGCAAGTTGTCACGGCATTTGGCCATTTTTAGAGCTTCCGTAAAAACCTGCTGCTTTACAGAGAGGAATATGTAATTCCTTATATTTACTTTCTCGTCTGACTATTACGGTAGAGAACATGGTTGATTAAGGAAATATAGGGCGCGGTCAATGGCCGGTTTATTAGAATCCTGCTTGGACTTCGCATGGTATTTATCAGAGAAATCACGGAAAACTGCAGATAAGAGAAGTTAGTTTCAGGAATTCTCCTTCAAACCAAGTTTGAATACATATTAGGACTTCAGACACTCCAAAAAGACAGCGGTTAGGCCATCTCAGTTGGTATATTTTGTTTCGTACTTACAAATTTTATGGTCAATATGTTATTCAAACGAAATATAATAATATAAAACAGAGACGAGGTATTTAAGTACCGTATACACGGGCTACTTGGACCAAATTTTTTTAATACTTTCGTAGTTTTTTCTTTACTAATCCTTGAGAAACTAAAACAAATTGAAAAAATATTTTTTATAGTTATACAGGTTTATTTTGAAGTGCCTGAGAGTAGTTTGATAATATATATTTAACGCAAAATGAAAATATTTTTTTCAAAATGGAGTTCAAGTTACAATGGTGCCCACGTGATGTTTTCGTACATAAAACCACTGACAATTGCACTAAATGTATGTGCTCCTAGGTTTTCTTGTACAAACATGAATGTAAATATAGATTACAAATACGAACATAACTTTAATAGCTGAAATACAATTTTTATTATGAAAATTTTTATCGGTGGATGGATATGCTATGGATGCCTAAAAAATAATTTCACCCATTCTCGCTCTAGAAGATTATCTTCGAGAACAGTAACAGTTCTACCACCCATAGATAAGTAAGACTTCACAATACATCTGAAATCGAATTCAACAACAGGAAATCTGAAAATACTGATTGGGTCTTGCAAAAACTTATTTTGCGTCTTCAATAAACATTTTTGGGTGTCCCAGTTTCTGAATGGATTTCTTCAGTACCCTATTTAAAGTCGATTGACCATTAAGGAAGCTTCAGTTCTTCTTTGTGACGTTCCTGACGATTGCTACCAGGTAGACGGTAGCGAACGGCTATTTTATTCGGCTATTCTGATCGGTAGTTTTCCGTCGTTTCTCCGATCAACACCAGGTGAATGCCGGAGCAGTACCCTAACAAACGAGCCACGCTACTCGCGTGAACTTTTCTACATTTTTCTTGCCCTATCCTCACCCCACTTACACTAACATGCACTACACTACCACACAATTCTGAAGACTGGACGGGAGCTTAGAGCTTGTCTCGGCTGAGGCGGTACTCCAATGGTAGGAGATACCTTGTTAGGGAAAATCTCGCTAGTTGTCGGTAGGTCGGCGCCAGATTTCGCCATCCAGGGGAAAGGACGACCACTACCTTCTAAGCAAAAACATGCATTGTAATTACGGGACTAATGACCGCACTAGTTGAGGAAGCGCCCGAAATCATTAACAATCAATCAATGTATCAAGTCATGGAGCTCGAGCTCTCTTCAACTCTTTTCAGAGAACCACTTTTTTGCAAGAATCAGTTTTAGTCAAACAAGCCGCGGACGTATATTACTGAATTGAGTATCTTCAAAACTTATTAATTAGTTTGACGGTGTACGTATTACAGTGACAACGGCACAAATGTACAAACTAAAATTTAAGACATATACATTTTTAATGTAAATATCTTTAACCGTTTTAAAATGGTTGACACTAGCTAAAACTGAAAAAGTTGGATGTCTAGTATAATTATAAAGTGGAGTTTAAAGTTTTTTAAATGGCACAAAATATGTACTTTGCCGTAAGTCTTCCGCGAGATTGCGCACATTGACACATACTGACAGCGAGAGCCGCACAGAAAGTGCTGATTCGATATACAGCTAGCGAAACCTCAAAATGTCATTTTCCATCAAACTGTTGACGAGAATTGATTTTATCATTTTATTTTAACACCATCCTACACGATTTGTCAAACCAACTTCCCAATATTCCTGACTGCCAATATTTCTACGTATAGGATAAGAGCTACGAACTGGTCATAGTTGGCCGGGACAAAAATGCCGTGAATGGTGTGTCCACTGAACACACTTGATTTACCAGCGCTGATTTATGAACGAGTGTGCGGGTAGAAGCACTTGTATTTGGAGAACGACCCAACCAAAGAAACAATGACAAACGGATACACCTCATACGATAAAGAACCTATAAAACTACAAATAATGGTAACATCATTCCAAATCGTTTTAAAACGCTTGAGATATGCAATTATTGATATAACAGTTTAATGTCTCTTGCATCTTGGAAATATATTAAATATTAGTGATGATTCATGAGCCTTCGAGAAAGATATCCAGTTTTATGAAATGACCAGGCACACGAAATTCGTAATGAAACATGTATCCTTAGCATGAAAACCAGACCAAGATAAATGACATTAGCAACCATTTACTATAATATTGTTGTTCAAATATTCGTAAACCCGTAATACAATTTAGAATATTAAATCCAGCATTAATAATATATTTTTGTAATAATTTCATCTTATATTTTGAAACAGAACAGGAAATATATTTAGAAATAAGTTATGTCTCGATACTCGAATCTGGTATGTTACTATAGTGGAAATATTTGCCGTGCCTGGATACGTTACAATTTTTTTCCATGATTTTGTTGAGTCTCTATGTCTACTCTTAGCATTTGCAATCCTCAATCATTCAACAGTTTACAGAATTTGTATCAATATTAGGAATCTCGTTCATTGTTTAATTCATTGTTGTAGTTTGGTTCATTTCATTATACACAAATTAAGTCTTCTTATATATAGTTTGAAATTTCAGTGCAAGTATTTTTCCTTGGTATGTATTGAAATGTTGCTGTTGTTACTACTGTGCATATTTTAAAATTGAACTCTATAATCATCTCAAACTATTCTTAGCTTAATACATACAACACTGACATTTTTCTTATTTTTCAGCAAAAACGTATATTTTAAAAAATTGACGTCGACTTAATTATATACTAAATTTTACTTATTATCACCTTACTTAATTTTATATCATCTCGAATTAAATATCGAAGAACCGGTAGGAAAGTTGCTTGTCTGCTCGTGATTATTGAAGTAAATTCAAGTGTGTTAATTGTATAATCCTATAATTTTTACGAGTATACTACATCTCGTCACAAGGAAATACGTCAGTAGAAGCGAAGACGAAATCTGTTCCCAGAAGTTGGATGAATTAGCAACGTGACTACCGTCTGTCACTATGACTTGCACCCAGATGACGGATCAAAAATGGATTGCGCGCTCTACAGAGTACAACTTTCAGCGAGGTACCAAATGCGACAGACGCCACTTAACCTGTCAAAGTGAATGCCGTGTTATACGACTGCTGATATTTCGAAGCCTATTACCTTTCAAATTTCCAAGAAATATCGCTATAAATTTAAAAAATCAATTTCATCGCCTCACAGAAAGTCAATCACCTTTCCAGAGTTAATTACCGAAACGAAGTTAACTCTACTCTTTATTATGTAGCTGGACCGCGAAAAGAACATTCATAAAGATTATAAATACACGCATACGCATATAAACGTTATATTTACATTTGAAAATCATACATCTCATATGAGATATATTTAACTCCCACGAACAAATAAGAAAGTTATATAAAAGGAAAGTAAGCAAGATTATAGAGATACTACTAGCAGAAGGTATTCATTTAAAAGAAAAAAAAATGTTCTCAAAAAGAATACATAATGTTATATTATAAGTTTCATTATATGTATTTTAATATATTACATGACTACCATTCACAATCGAAAACGTAGTGATTCAACAGTAAGCCTACAATACTATCAGTCGCATTTCATGTATTTTATTGTGATTACATTGTCTATGAAGGACTCGTCCCTCTTTTGCTGTAACCTCAAGAGGTAATTATGACAACATTTTCTGCCTCCTTGACTTGGATGCACATCATTGCGATGCATAAACAACATATAATGACGAGGATAAATAAAATGCAAGTTAAATTAACATTTAACTTTCTCTTAGCCCAGCATTGAATAATATTGTAAATACCACAAACGGGATTTTATTATACTATGAATATGCAGTTTATTACACCGCAAACTGTGTCAACCCTACGACTAAAACTCGTATTGCGTGACGTTTGCCCGCTAAACACCACGCGTTCAACGCCACTTCAATGGCACTGCCGGCGCTCCCCTCGACCCGGACAAGCTGCCAGAAACGTATTAATTTTTGCGTCGAGCGGGGAAGCGCGCGGGCCGCGGGAGAGGAAAGGGCGGGGCGGGCGCGGCCCCATTATGACGGCTTGCACAACGCGAATCGGACGCCAACAAGGACCAGGCATGGCGGGGCGAACACCAGAACCCATCGTACTACAGGCGTTATACCAGTATTTATATGAGGCTGTGTGGGAAATTATGTGAAAATGGTGGAAAACTTTTTGAACGTGAAATACTTTTTTTCATTTTATAATTAAAATAATTCAATAATTATAATTATACTTTATTATAATCGATATTCTTGCGTTAGACGATTAAATCTGTTATTGTTGAGATACCGTTTTCCAATGGTTTCCCGTCTAGTTTTCTTGATGGCGAGATGTATCCATCTCCATGACAAGAGCTGTCCCTGTAGCTCTGAAATACAGCGAAGGGCCTGCGATCGAACAGCAGTTCAGTGCGCAGAGGAAATAGCGCGGAAATTGTGAACAATCCGCCTGATAGGAACTTCGGCCATTATGATATCTTGATAAAAAGAGTAGTTAATATTGAAGGTCCAAATAAGTTCTGTACTGAAGGGAGCAAGCCAAAATTCTTCAAGTTTGAAGACCTTAGGGCTAGTAATTTTTATTAGAGACCTATTTCTATCACTGAAATTAGAGTTTAGAAGAATGCCAAAGGTATAAACCACATTATTATAGCAAGAGGGGATATATAACATACTCAGAATCTAACACTAATTGTACCGCTTAATTGGGTTTTTGAGCCTAAAACAGAAGCCGTTTTTCTTTGAAATTTGGTGACTCTTCAATTACTAAGGTCACTGTGGCTTATAATTGATGATCTAATCAGTATACGCTAACAATAATAATAATAATAATAATAATAATAATAATAATAATAATAATGTCGAGGTGAACGGTGATGAAGTTATATTGCAATGACAGCCACAGGAAACAGGGGAACCGCGAAAAAACCTACCAAGCACTCACATTATTTACTACAAAATCCTCATGGATTGCCGGGGAATTGTACCTGGAACCACGTGGCGGAAGGCGTATGCGCTAATAAGCTGGAACTATTCTCAGAATGATGAATGTTAAACATCTGCAAGACAGAGTATGATCATTGGCAGAAAATAACTTTTATTTTGTTTAATATCTATGACAATCAGAAAAAACACGCCACATGAACTTTTTCTTTTGCGTACAAAACGACACGCTATTTTGTCTTTTTTCGTATTTCCATTTCATTATGTATTATACTTTCAAATTCTCTTATGCAAATACAGAACATTGCAAACACAAGTGTTAGAGTGCATGAACTTGCGAAAAAGTTAAAAGTAGCAGCGATAGTTAAGTTAACAGTAGTTAGGTTATCAGAAATCAAAAGCCGAAACGAACTGAATTGATTGCTTACCTGATTCATTGTTTCATTTAAATAATAAGCAAAGGTTCGACTTAATATGTGACTTTAGACACAATGTATCTTAAGAAACCCAAAGACATGCCCAACGATTGAAACTGCACCGTTTTCAGTCGAAATATACAAGATTTTCTATTAATTATCCAATTTATGAGAAAAACGTTCGCCCCGTCCAATCAAATTCACAATTTGAAGTAGTTTCGTGTCTGTTAATAATATATATTTCTAAGATTAAATCCGTGTAAGTTCGAACGTTTTTCGCTGACATTTGGTTAGTAATATTTTCGCAAGGCGTATTACGTATTTCGTTCACAATGACAATGACAATGTTGTTTCACAAATCAGCCGTTTATTCTTCAAATACAAGATCTTTGAAATTGACATGAATCTATATAACTGTAATTAATACATTTCATTAGTTACAGTCATGAAGCTTATCAGTTATTACAGAATAAATTACAATATTTGTTTTGAAGATAAAGTTATTTACCCTGTAGCAGCTCTCGGTATAGAAAACCTCACATAAACGCTGATCTCAACTAAGAAATCTAGATATCAGTTTTTACATTCATAAAAATCACTTCCAACAACTAAACAAATAACCGAGAGAACACTTTCTGAATACTGCCCCTTAATTCAAACGGATTTTATTTTCCGCTACGCGAATATTTCATAATACTCTAAATATTTTAAGCACGTTACATTCAACGTTCTTATACATCAGAGAAAGCCCTGGTGTGGGCGGACAAGCCTCAAAAGCACACTTCCCCTGTAAACCTTGCGCGTCCAACGCCCCCTCAGTGGCCCCGGCCCCGCCCCCACGGCGCGGGCTGTCAGAAACGTATTAATTTTTGCGCCCGCGGTAGGCGGCGCAGGGCGCGGGGCGCTCTCATTATTACGTCGGGCCCAATGCAACCCGGTCGGCGCTCGCGGCCTCACGACCATGGACCACGCGCCCACGACCGCCCCGAGGGGCGGATGGCCACCGAACGCCCGACCACTCGACCCGCCGCCGCCTACCCGCGTGCACCCCGCCCAGCCGCCTGCATCCGGCCGCTCCTGGCTCCACGATCCCGTCTCACCGTCGCCTCTCTGTTTACAGCCCTCGTCCCCACCGCACCTGACTCCACAGCGCCGTCCGTCGTCCCGCCGTCCGTCGCCCCGCCGTCCGTCGCCCCGCCGTCCGTCGCCCCGCCGTCCGTCGCCCCGCCGTCCGTCGCCCCGCATGCTTCTATCTAGCCGCCCCGCATCCTGTCGATCCCCACCCTGTGCTCTCTTCCCCGCGCCTCCCGCGGCGCGCGTGGGCAAGTGCTGCCCGCGGGGACCGGTTGGTGACCGGTCGGGGCCGCGGCGGAGGCTGCGGGGGCCGCGGGGGTGAGCATGCGGCTCCGAATATGAAGTGGTTGAAATATGGAAACGGGCTGGCAACGCGCGCCTCGTTGCGGCCCAACGAGATTGCGGTGGGCAGATTCGAGCCGTGGTGAAGCGGAGGGAGAAGGGGGTGCGCAGTGAGAGCCGGGAGTCGTGGTCCTGGCTGCCCTGCGACGCACCGGCGCGGGCTCGAGAGGGAAAGAGGAGTCGGCGCAAACGTCTGAAGTACGTAACTGACAGCCAGAGTGCATTTCAAACGCCAGGCAAAGAAACAGTTATTTAGACAGTAAATAAAAGTGAAGAAAATTAGTAATATTTTAAATATAAACTAGTCACAATCCTAGGTAACCTTATTATCCTTCTTATAATGTTAAAAGGGTTTCCGTATTGAATAACACGAGCAGTAGGGTTTAAAACTCATGAGTGTTCCTTTACTAACAATCGTACATAAAATTATTGGGATATTTATAATAATACTATTTACTCTAATATGTGTACAGAATAGAAACATAAATGATGTGCTTGCTCCGGTAACCATTCAAACAACGAAATGAAAAAAGATTTGAAGTTGATTTGTTTTCTTTATTGACAAGAACTCAAGAATTATTGATTGAACTTTATTTGTCTTGAGTAGGGAGGAAGAACGATTTTCAACAAGACAAACGTTGGAAGTCTAGGGAAATGGGTGTGGGATATCTGAGAGGTACGAGTGAAGGTGATCGTTCTCGGAAGTAATTTCTGTAGACTACTTCGTTGTTAACTGAGCATTCTTGGCGTTCACTTTTGTAGAAATAAATGAGATATGCAGTCATGTGTTGACACAAATATTAAAGTTGATGAGCATCTGAGAGATCTATCAGAAGTTAACTCAGAATTACATGACGTAATAAAATTAAAATCAACTTTAAAATACCAACTACATCTTTTTCTCTACAGCAAAAGAAAAAATGGCGAAATGAAAGAAAATAGACGCCTGAAAAAGGTACCATAAATTGTGAAAGTAAATAAATATAAATTTTTGAAACAAACTAAACAAAATAATTAAAAATCGTTTAATTTGCAACACCCTAATGTAGAGTATGTAACTAAATTGAGAGAGCTTATTAGAGGGTAACTCTTCTTCTTAATAAACTGGTTCCATAGAAGCTCATTCATCCCGAACTGAAACCTCCCACCTTTTTAAGAGCGCGAAGCATAATATTCGCCACATCACCACCTCTGCTCGAGGTGGATCCTCAGAAATACGAAACTTTATCTCATCAAGGCAGACCTCGTTGTCCTACGACTTTATTAGCCCGATACTTTATGGGGTCACCGTATAGACATAAAATGCCTTGTAAAATAAATGAGGAGAGTGAAGAAGAGGACGCTTCATCTTCAGACGAATGGTAATGACCACGGAAAAGAATCATCTGAATAATAATAATAATAATAATAATAATAATAATAATAATAATAATAATAATAATAATAATAGCAGTAGTAACTTTGTAAAAATAGATGGAGCACTGCGCTGAATTTGATTCTGCACTTGACAGAAGACTTATCTCGAAGGATCCGCAATTGCTTTGTGGAGCAATGGTAGAATTACAGGTAGGGAGAACTCCCCTTTTAACGTTAATTCAATCCACTTTCTCCACTTTTAGAGAATTTATTGAACGATATTCAAACCGCAACTCCGAAGATAAAAATTCTCAGAACAACAGTTAAGCAACGTAACACCGAGGAATGGCTTGCTCTCAGAAATTTTATTATTTTTACCTCGGTGTTTTCCTTAGTATTTATTGTAGAGGTAAGATCCAAATAGCATTTTTAACAACCACCTTTTAAAATGATTTTATTTTCTTAATTATTATACATGACGTTGCGAAGAGGTTTTTTCTCCTTCATCAGACACTACAATATATATATCAAGGATTAACATCTCATACAAAAATAATTTTTGTACAGCTCATTGACTCAGGCTTTTCTAAAATACCATATACATACATTACCTTATAAAAAGCTTTTGAAAGAAATTGCAAGTCAATTTGCTTTCCAGTGATTACGCACTATACTGTTTTGTTTCAAAACTGTCTTATGTTTGAAATACACGAAATATTTTATTAACAAGGAAATTAATTGTTTAAAAATGTAGACTCGATACACTATTGAAAATGATTTCTAAAATTTTCCAACTGAAATCAGAAGAAGATGAATGCTAGTTCGATTCGCAATTCGTACTAGTTCGATTGTAAAATTTACGATCCGAATTACATTAACATTGGATATAACAAAAGAATTTGGTAACATAATTTGATTACAGGGCCCTGGTACGAAAAAGTGGATAAATCTATTTGCTAGTTGCGAATTTTCTGATCGGAAGCCGTGGTTTCTCCAATCAATACCAGGCGAATCCAGGTGGAATACTGTTACAAACGGGCCACGGACCGCTCGCTTGTGGGTGATAGCTTGTTAGGGAACACCCCGTTAGCCGGCAGTAGGTCGGCGTCAAATCTCAGCATCTGGTGAGGGAAGTTCATTGTACCTTCAGCGATAAAATCGTGCACTATACTAAGGGGACTCATGACAACCGTTGACGCACCCGAAATCACTAATAAATCAATCTAAAAAGTCGACTTGCAGATTTTTTGTCTCCAGGCATCTCCCCATGCGGGTCTCCGACTAGCTTTAAGTTCATGATTGGACATGTGTGGTAGTGTATTTCATGTAAGTATATTGTCTATATATAAGGGGAGACAAAAATGAAAGAAAACTCGCGCATTCCTTGGTTATCGTGTCAGTTATTGTTAGGAATTCGCTTGGTATTCATTGAAGAAACTACGAAAAACTGCCAATACTAATTACTCGCAACACAAAAACGCAATTTACAATCAAAATATGGTTTCAATTTCGATTTTTACTTAGAGAGCGAAGCGCTAGTGAAGTACGCCTTCCAAGAAACCGTCTCAAAAATTAACAAAGATACGAAATGTTAATTGCCTAATTATAAATAACACCATCGAACAAATACCATCCCGGTCTATCAAACCGTTACCAAAAATATTTATGCCTTCAACTAAAACACTCATATTTTGGAGATACAATGTTATGAGCAAACCACACAGAATTATCGTTGCTAACCTTCTTAGAAAGATGCCCAGAACAGCAATATTGGACGCTGTTGCTGTTACTACCGAAAGATATTATGTGTGTGTTCAAAATCTGTACGCAAACGTACCTGACTATTTAAGGAATATATTTATAACTAATATCATAACGTCCTATGATACTAAATTAATTGGCCACACCGAAAGATCACCTCTTCTTCGACATTAACTACCATCACAAACTTTTCCTGAGAAATGCATAATACGTCAAGAACCCTCTAATAGCATTGCACATCCATTTTTTCCTGACACACCCACTACAATCCCTATACCTATTTAAACATACTTGTCCTATGTAGACAAATGAAATGTAGACAAAAATATCACTCGTAAATAATTTAATTTTTGAAATATATATCTCTTACAACCCTCCCCTTTCTGTTCGCACTGCACGAATTAAAAATATTTGGTCCAAAATGTTAATAAGTTCATACCAACTCCGCGTTTTAATGGAAGGTACGCTACTCTAAAAAAATATTTTGAAAGCTATTCGCTAACAACGTCGGCTTATTCCACATAATCAGTTACTGGGGAACACTAAATATGAAGCATTCAAATCGTCACTTACATTTGCCAGGGTTCACAACAGTACTGAAGGAGAGTTTAGGGATTAAAATATTAATTAATTATTTAGGTGGAATATAACAGCGTGTAAAAGAAGGTTTGTTTTAAAAGGGGTCAAAATGAAAATTGATATGCATATCTATAATTTATATTATAAATCAATGTTATAAATACTTGTATAATATGCTAACGCTAAAGAAATAACTCTTTCAGTTACAGTATAATTTGTTGCGAAGTAAATCTGGTGAGTAAAGACGTGTGCAAGTGAGTGTACATAGATGCACGAGATACAGAATGAGCAGCTAGAGAGTTGAAATCGCATTGGATATTTGGACGGGTAGGTAAGTAGGTAGCCAATTAGATAGATCAATAGGGCCAGGGGCGGTCGCCGGGGACAGAGAGCTTCCGGTGGGTATATATGCAGACACTTGTATGAATGAGATGTGCGTGCCGAATCGTGATTGGAGTGGACGCGAGGACAGGTGCGCGCGAGAGTACGTCATGTGAAAATCGTGGAGTCATAATTGAAGGCACATGAGTGAGTGAAAGCATATATGCTCGACGAGCGCATGTGAATGTGAGAGAGAAAGAGAGAGAGAAAGAGAGAGAGAAAGAGAGAGAGAAAGAGAGAGAGAAAGAGAGAGAGAAAGAGAAATATATCATGCCGTCCCAAAGTAAACCCTTTTATACATTTTTATACCCATTTGACCGTAACGTAAATAACTGTTAAACACCAATTATATCGAAGAGCTTTTGTTGTTAGAATGAGGTACACGATTAATTAATTACTTCTTTACTATTTTAACTCTCTGCAAATAAAAATGGCCCTTGCGGATTTGCTCATTGGTCAGGGTACTCGCATTCCATGACGCGACCGACTATGCCTATGTTGCTGGGTGATGATGAGAAAACGTACTTCGCAGGTTGAGAAGACCAGAGAACGGCGTTGGGATGTCTTCGTGCTAATCACAGGTACTCGTTAATCCATGGCCGCTGGTCCGAGACGTTGCTAGCAGGCCCTGTCCCGCTCGCGGGCTGTCGCGTCAAGTACAGACAGACAAATAAGATTCACGAACATATTTTTTCCTGCTTGTTTCACAAATCCTCAGTTTATATTCTTCAGAATTTCGCTCAAATATATAATATTTTCCGAATAAATTCCTAAATAATTTCTAAAAATAAAACTCCAAAATATTTACTATTTTCATTATTTAAAAAAATTGTTTTCCATTGGTTTTTATATTGTCAGAAGGCAAAGTAGATTGATTAGAGAGACTGAACGTTTATTTTAATGACATTGTCAAGAGAATGGCCAAAGGTGAAATGTCGAAACGCTTGAAAAGACATGTAAACGAAAATGCTCAAACAAAACATCATCTGCTCCTATACAATGGTATTTTTTTTAAATGAATAATTTTCTTTCTGGCTCAATAGTCGGAAGATTGTACAGTCCTAAAAATAGTAGCGCGCTGAACACGCTTACCCCAAACAATCGTCTCTTAAATGGAAATACCTCCCTCGTTACGGTTTACATCGCTCATCTTTAAGTAATGAAGTAAGGAATTCATATCTTAGGAGTTGCTGTGCTTTGGTTGTTCGTAATTCTTGAAGTCTTTTCATGTCAAGAATATTCAACGATATGAAATCCCATAAATATTTTAAAACGTCCATTAAAGCATGATTTAAAACATTTATGCCAATTATTTGTGTGATCAACGAGCACGCAAATCGCAGCACGATTTAAACATTAATGATATTGTTGCCAATATCTGGGTCGAACTCGGCTGACGTATTTCTATTAAAAATCCGAAAAAATAAAAGAATTTGGTAGTACTAACATGGGTCGGAAGATTTATAAGTAGTTGGAACTGTTTTAGTTGTCCAAAAAAACATTATAGTTATACAAATTTTATATTAAAATTGTAAATATAATCTAATATTTCTGAACATTACTGCATTTCTGGTCATTGTAACTGAGATGAGAAAGGCATTTTCTTTACAAGTTTCGTTTTAGTTTTCATTAGGAATATATTCGTTAAGTTTCATACCTTTCAACGAATTACAAAAAATGCATAGAACATAAATAAACTGAACTGTATATAGCATATCAAGAGAATCTACAAATTTTGGAATTCATTGGAGAAAATGGAAGTAAATTTGACGTACTTACAATATTCATTGTAACACTCATTCCTTTTCCTTAAAAGTCTTGTATGTGTTGCGAATCACTCCATCAAACCACTCCAAAGAATCGACGTACCCTGTGTTTTCAAGGGTATACGTCAAATGCCGTAATGTAGCGAGTTGAAAATTGTCTTTCTTTTGACGTTTTTTAGAACAATTGTGTTCTTAAAGTAGTATGGTCACCATTCTTTAAAATCAATTATGTCGCGATGTTTAATAACCTTGATTGGAAAGCGACTTCAGTTACGTCTCATCTCAACGTTTCACAGAGCAAGTTGTCTTGTTTCCCTATCACTCCCTTTATTGCGGCAAAAACCCAAATCGCAAGGAAGGAACGTGAGACCTTGAACAGGAAAATACCGTTGAATTACTTAAAACTTAGCAGACATTGCTAGGTATATTAGGTACCATGCAACACTTATTTTGATTTTTCCCTCCACAAGCTGCGATTGGAAAAGAGAAGAGTCCTATTTCCATCAATTCAAAACTTAAACGGATTGTTTCGTCATTGTTTCTGCTCAATTGTTTTTTCAATAATCAGTGAATAGAAGTATCAAGACGAAAATGTACATATCTCAATTTATTTGTACTAAGAGTGGACTTTGTTCTTCTTCCAGCAAGAAATTCAATCGTGCTGGAAGACCAATTTGATGCTGTATTTCAGCGAACCAACTCCTGTCAGAATGCTGCCGCATCACGCAGCGTTCTTACGTTATACTGAGAAGTAGGGCAGTACAAACTCACAATTCAAGAAGTTTCGTGCCGCAGTAACCAACGATTTTCGGAATTTATAAAGTACTTCCAGTACATGAAAGAGGCTAAAACTTTGTATGCGCATTGTCTTTTACACGTACTCTCGATTTAAAAAAATCATGTTCAGGAGCATGTTCAGACATGTCGCTTCTGAGCATTATCTTAGAACCGGTTTCACCAAACGAAGCGTAAGAGTTTACTCTGGAGTAAAACATGTTTTCTCGAGAGTAACTTCTTGGAGCGTTTCCTCCATACTTCACTCGAGCGTAAATCTCTTAGATGAGAGTACATTCGATAGTAACATTCCAAGACGAAAGCCCGTCGAGCAAACCCAGTTTTCAATGTGCGCGTACCTCCAAAATGTTATCGCTCGTCGATTGCGAATGATGATATTTGAAGATGATTCGAAATATTTTCCTCCTGTGCGAAAACAAAGATGAGTGCGGAGGGATTGTTTTTCTCTTACGATGATCGAGATTTTGTCACGAGGTTATGTTTGACCAAATCAGCTCTTCTGAAGGCGAAATATTTTATAAGATCTAACGGCAGCTAAGAGTGTATTTGGAAAACTTGAAGCTGATATGGAAACGAATAATTGGTATACTAATTACGCAACTAAAAAAATAAATATAAGTAGTAGTATAATGTAAATAACTATTTTTTCTCAATTGTGGGTATCTTAAGATTATATACAATCAGTTCAGAGACCAAATCAACATAGAAAATCCGTTAAAAATCATTTAAAAAGTGTAACAAAGTATTTTATTTGTGAAGTACGATGTAAACAACTTCAGGTACATTATTAACTGTGGAGGACTTGTACATTTCTTTTTCATCTATGTGGATCTGAAATAGAGAGAGTAAGTAAATGATAACAAAAGGAAAAATAATGAATTCAAGGACTAAAAGTATTAATACATATTAGGAAATAAAAATACAAAAACCAAGACATTAACTAGCGTAACTCAAATCACCAAAATACCACACAAGATTATAACACCAAGACGCCGCCAAAAGGCTAATAGGATGGAATATAAGGAAGTAAAAAGGGTTGGTTCACGTTCGTTCCCATTTTTTCACAGGGTCACACTCGCTCGCTGCCTCTTGAATCTTTGTCTCCTAATCGTTCTCTTCTGTGTATGAAAAATTGCGCGTACAGCTGGTTGACGGAGTAAACCGGGGAGTACTCTAGAGTAAAATAAGCCTCGAGAAGCACGGTGAAAAGCTTATATTTTGCTCGAGAGTAACTATCGTAAAGGAATGCTTACTCTCGGGTAAGTGCTCTTAACTTCACTCAGATGTTGGTGAAAGCGGTCCTGAAAAGTCTTACCGATGAAAAAATTACATTTTTTGAGTACAAACGTTGAAATAAGCAAGTTTGTGGAATGAATTTTGGTGCATGTTACAACCGCTCTGCATCTACAGCGGCCCTGCGATTGCGCTCTATCTTAGATCATCAATATCTCATTTGAAAGACGACCGTAATAATTGCATTGTTCACAATTTACCCAGTTCACAAATAACGTTAATCTCCCGAGTCTTCAGTGGCACTTCCAGTCTTGGAATGATAACTCTGGTCTACAAAACATTTTTTCTGTAACAGGAACAAAACGTATCTTTTCTTGAACATAATTTGCCTATGGATTCGGATCTGATTTCAGAATTTCTGTATTGACCTCGAGTTTCTTGTGATCGTCGTTTTTGCAAATGCGTATGTCTATATTATACGTATATGGCAAAATGACACTCGATTAACAACAGATCCAAATGTATGCAGCAAAAACTACAACGTACGTGTTAAGAATAATGAAGAAACATAACTAAAAATATTTCCTTTCTGATTTTCTGTGATACTTTGCGTTAGAAATATCTCTTCGTGAGGTCCAGCAATAGTCCAACAACATTTCGTTACTCCAATTGCCAGGATTACGCTTTTCCATTTGAGAAATATACTGGTGGAACCGTTTGCCATGTTCGTAACTAACGTTCCCATGGTTATCCAGGAAGAAGACCAAACGATCATTCAAAACACGTACAAGTTTTAGTTACATGTTACATCCCATTCAGTGGTATGATCTAAATACTTCATGTGCAATATAGCGATAATTCTTATGGTTACCTAAAATGATTTTACAGACACTTGTAAAAAAAGCCGTGCTTTTTTGCAACACTACTCAACAAATCAATGAAGCGTTCATCAGCCATTAATTTTCTAATTTGTGGTCCTACAAATATTTCTTCCTTTAATTTTGCTTTACTAATCATTGGGAACTTCTCTCGCAAATTCATGAATCCACGTGATGTTTTGTCCATGGCTGTCACAAAGTTTTTGACGAGATCCAATTAATGTGCAGTGAGGCAGATATACTACATTTTTGGAGTTAGTAAGAGGAGTGTTAACTACATTTCTCTGTCCCAGCAGTAGTTCAATCTGACCAGGACATTTTTTACCTCAATGGTGATTATACTGTCTCTGCTGTCCCTCTCTCGTAGAAAGGAGCAGTACTTTGTGTACCTGCGATGCATGTCGTGCAGAAATGCAATTACCTTGAAATCTCCACATATATTTCATTTGTATTTCTCGTGTTTGATGTGTGAGGAGTTGTTTGGTGTTCTTCTTCCGGTTAATTATGTCTCCTTCAGGTTAACTGCATGAAGGATTGGAACAGAAGGAAATTTGTTCCCATTGTTAAGTACTGTTTCCAGACTTAATTTTCTAGAATGAACTTTTCTATGAACAAACGTCGTTCAGTAACATTGAAATCATGGCCCTAAAGGCTTTGATATCGTTACAAAAAGCTATGTCACTTTTCTTAGAGAAATATTTTGAAAAAACTACTTGGCAATCATGAAAAGCACTCACTTATGTACAGGGGGAAATATTCCATCCATTTAGTCGCGAAGCTAAAACCTGAGACTGTCACTTCGATAAACTCAAATCACGAACAAGAACGGATTCTATCAGTTCGTGCATGGTTTATCAGCAATATTTCCATTTCCAAGAGATCAATTTTATGAATTTAGTGTCATTAATAGGAATTCCTTCTTGACGTTTCGATTGTTCCTAAACAATTACTTCGGCAGAAAAATTAAACAAAGCTACAGCCAAATAACCAATATGCAGTTTATTCATTCATTTCCGTTGAAAGGGATTTGCGTGTCGTACGAAAACAGCGCGATAGGCAAAAAAAGATTTCATTTTCGAATTCGGTGCCCTAGTCTTCGCTAAGAACACCATTCACATACGTTGTTGCAAGAAATGTCGTTGACCAGTGTAATCAGGCTGCTACGAAATAGGAAAATTACAATAAAAAACATTCTACGGGAATCTATGTGTCTGAGGCTAAAATGTAAGAATTTGTCAGTATTATGAGGAACATGTTGGTGATTTTTTTCCGCCTGAAAAGACTCCCAATATAAAGAATGTTTCAATAATCCCGTACGAACTGCAGCTGAAGGGAATGCGAGGGCGCGAGGCGCGTCTGACGGCTGACGGGGGGGGGGGGTGTGGCATGCATAGTCGGCGCCGGCAGGCAGGGTCGCGGGGCGTGCTGCGCCGCTGCGGAGGGCGGGGCGGCGGAGGGGCGCAGCGTGTTCCTTGCGGGCGGTGGACGTGGCCGCCAAACCAGAAGCTGCGCGCGACGCGCGCGTCGCTCGCGACAGCAGAGACGCGTCCGGGGACCACGACACGCCGGCCCGCCCCGCCCCTCCACGCCCCGCCTGATGGGCTGATCCCCAACCCCACCGGCGCTGAGGCCAGTAGTCTCGGCCGCATTTTCAGAGGGCGCGCTGGTCACCTGAATCTGTTAGCCATATATTTTCCCATACGCTTCCCCTATGGAGTTACTTTTTTTTCACAAAATTTAGAAGTGCAACCTAGTTCGAGTAATTTAATCAATATAAAAGCATTATTTGAAACTAAAAGAGTACTTCATACAGTGATATTTTCCTTTTCCTCAGATACCATAATATCGAAATAAAATCCTTAGTTGTGTGCCCGTAGTGCTTGACTGGTAATTTTATAGGTAAACTACTCACACACACATACACAGATTCAAAGGAACGTAATAGCATATATTAATTAAATCACAACTATAAACGAATTTTGTGTGTAAAGTCATGATTAAACATTTTTTCTTTCTCCTCACTTCAAAAGTGTCATTTTAGGTGAAACAATCACCACAGCCTGCTCTCAATTACGTTAATCATTGTTTCTAATATAATTTTGTTGACAAACTTTTCTTTCCTGTACAACAGTTTCTTGACGAATTCTGTTCTTCAGTAATGTAATGTCCCGTTGGTTGCCGTTAAAATGGGTCGGAGTGTTACGAATATTTCTAATATGGAAGAAATTAGGGAATGAAAATTCTACATTTTTAGGTACTGTCGACGAAAATTTGTAAACTGAAGGAACGGCCCTGTACCAAGAACGGCACTGCGATCGCGCCCGATACAAGGACGTCAGAGGGACCTTAGACTGACAGTCAACCATTAGAATTGCATACGCCCGCATTTCACAAATAACACTTATGACCTCGAGTCTACAACAACGCTTCGAGTCTTGGAAATGATACATTTGCAGTAATATACATACATGCTTGATTTGTGATGAAATCGAAAAATTGCAAAAACCATAAGACAATCTACGCCTTTGAGACCAAAAATGATAAATTATTTATACATAATACTATGAGAAATGCGTGTATTTTTTTCATCTGAAGTGACTCCATCTAAACATTGACGGAGAATCCCTTTATTTCCATGTGTTTGCCTGTACATTGTCTTCCCTTTGATTTCTCTCCAATTGTCCTTCTACTTCCCAATGTTTTTTTCCGCTTTTTGCAGTATATCGATGGCGCTGAAGAATCTGGCGGTTCGTGCCGGCCGGAGCGAGTTTGGCGGGCGGGCCGGGCCGGGCGGGGCGGGGCGGGGCGGGGCGGGGCGGGGCGGGGCGGGGCGAGCGTCGTGTGTGGTGGCGCGCCGCGAACAATCCACCGGCGCACGCTGCGGCTGTCCTTTGACGGGCGCCGCCGGCTGCCCTTATCGCTCGCTTATGCCCCGCCAGCGTGATACGGTCGCGCTAGCGCGGCAGCCCGGCGGACGTCGCGTCCTCGTGGGGCCACGCCCGCCGCGGAAGAACGCCTGCGCACGGGCGCGGGGTGCTCATCGTGGGGGACGGGGGCCCGTCCCAGGACGCGAGGTGCATTCAATTTTACTTAAATCTACTTCGAACGATATTTACCTTACAATTGGGGTAATATCTTACATTATGATGATAATAATAATAATAAATGTTTTATATTTTATATTTTCCTATTCACCTCTAAATTTATTTGAACGCTTAAAAGACACCAATGGGGGTAAATTGACACCAGGTAGGTACTGTCCAAGATTCAATGATTACATTTATTTCTATTTTTTTCTTCAAATTTTCGTGCGGCCGAAGCGTCCCGCTTCTTCATGCACTGCAATGAATTTTTAATTAATTGATGTTTCGGGCCTGTCAACTTTTATGGTTATTATTCCCGTAAGTGTGATATATGATATACCGCTGTAGGGGGTATTGATCATCCACCACTGGAACTCTAGATCTCGCGCCGACCTATTCGTGTGCTTTCTTACTCTAGGTACCTCCACCAGCGCCGCGAGGCAGTGCCCCAGCCGAATCAACCCCTACGTTTCAAATGTGTCGTGTTTGCATATATTGGATGCTAGGGTAAGCACGTCTGTGTTGGTGTGTGTGTAAGAAGAGACGATGGGGCAAAGATGGCATAGAAAAGATCGCGCGCGGCCCATAGCCCATTTCTTAGGATACGTCTCCGGCATTTATCTGGTAGTAATCAAAGACACCTTGACCCTGACTCCAGGTCACCGACGGTGCAGTGGCAACAGTTGATGCATTCTTAAAAAGAATCAACAAAAAAAAAGAAACAACAGAATAATCGTTTCGCCGTCTTGCTTCTCACCGAAGGAGTCGTCTAGATATGATAACGTAATTTGAAGAATTAATTGTTTGTTGTGCCTGAAAAGATAAAACACATTGAACACAATAAACGTCAGCGTTGCTAGCCGAATTACTTAACTACGCTCAGTCAAATCTCTTAGGTTAATCAACTCGAGACATCGTAGATTCCTGGATAGGTGACCGTCTGGAAACCCTAGGATCTAATGACGCCTAGCCCCTGGCTGAAGGGTTAAAATAAAATTGTCTAAGACTAACAGTAACTGAGTAAGTTAAAAGATGATTACTCCACATCTCGTTCAACGCCAGTACTTTGTTATAAATAGAACATTGTCAGGAATAACGTTAGAGAATTTAGAAAAGTCCAAAACAACTAGTCCCAGAATCTCGGACTGCATCTGCCTGATGTCTATTTCCTTTACTTAGTCGCACTGGTATTTCTTTAGACAGTACAGTATTACTATTATTTATAAATCAAGTGGTTGGTAACAGTGAACATCCTAAACTATTCCCCACAATTATAGTATTACGAGAAGTTGCTATAGCAATATTCGTCCTTTAAGAAGGCACCTTATTTCTGATTCATCACCCATCTCTCCTTTTTTGCTTTGCAATAAAACTGCAATGAAAGGAGCTGAACAAGGATCTGCTGTGGAAGGGTGCACGGCACAACGTTAATGCCGAGAGCGCGTAGGACTCGAAAGAAGTCAACAAGAACGTTGTCTACAGTAAGAAATCTAATGCAGTGAATAAATATGAATTGCAGAGAATCCTTCGGAAATTCGTTGATTGCAGAGGGTTTTCTGGGTTTAATTTAATTTAATTTACATAACTGATTTTCTCCAAACACGATGTTACAGGCGGCCTTCGTTAACTTGAGACATTGCCATTCGCTTCCTTGCCGAGAAGTGTCTTTTTGGAGACAAACAAGATATTTCTCTTTTGGCCACTGTAATCTGAATCCGGATGTTTCGATGTAGGTCAGCAATGTTCTTTCTGTTTAATATGTGTAGTGACCTGAACATGATTTTTATTTATTAACGTCAAAATGAGTTAAAACTGTATGACGTGCTATGGGGAGAAGTTAATTTGAAGTTACCTCATTTTACTTTGCGATGTTAACCTGAAATTTGAATAATTTGAAAAGTATACGTATATGGAAAATCATAAATGGAACGCTAGACTAGCCTAAACCATGCAATTTGTTCAGTAATGCCATGTTTTCTTGTTTCATTTTACAGTCAACAGAATAGGCACGAAGCAATCTGTTAACACCAGTGCACTTCTAACCAAATTTGAAGAAATATTGCTAAAGCAACTACTCGTAATATTTTAATTGTGGGGAATATTTTAGGATATTCACTGATACCAACCACTTGATTTATAAATAATAGTAATACTGTACTGTCTAAAGAAACTTCTAACCAAATTTGAAGAATTCTTGGGTGCAATTCCTTTCCTCTTACTACATTTGTACTAAAATAAAAGTTAACATTGTATTTGGTTTACTTTGTATTTAGTTTCAACGTAATATTGATTTTTTTCCTAATATACAGGTACAATACACCCACATAAAATATAAGTACTTAATAAGAAATAAAATTTTATATTAATAGTACAAAAATACCATAACCATAAGACAATATATTTTGCAAATCTCTCTTCCAAATATTCTTAGTTTTTGTTATGAAGAAGTTATTTTGATTACTGATTTCTAAAAATGTGAATCAGTAACAAACATATATTTTTCCTTTGTGATTATTATTCCCATTGTATTTGCGTCGTTATCAAGCGATTGATTGAGAAAAATAACTAATTAGATCTCGTATTATATTTGCAACTTCGTGTGAACCATTTAGATTTATTCAACAATTTTTATAATCACTTGCAAATTGAATTTTAAATAATAGTTTCTTTCTGGTAATGGATTTCCTATTATTCTGTATAAAAGTGTGATGTCATGACTCCACCCGCAAATAGAATATAACTTTCGTTTCATTAATATTTGGTTTCGTACGCAGAAATAATCAAGTACAATAAACATTTCAAAACCATACATTATAATACCGAAGAAATATAAGCTACATAAATATTACAGACATTTACGTATTTGTTTTATTTTCTTATCCTGAATGGATGAGTATTAAAATTGAAATATACATTTTCAAATTGAATAGGTTTTTTTGGAATTAAGAAGCAATAATATCTATTTTCAAACAAAGGGAAAGATCGGATCTATCACCACATCTGTAAGGAGGGTCTTCAATCTAATAAGGTATCGAGGGCGTCTCCAAAGACAGCACGTGTATCAGTGACACAGTGACCTTTCCCAGTACTTCCTTTCATTTTGCATTACATTGCTCCTTCGGTCGCTGTTTAATTGGCATTGCCAAACGAATGTATTTTCTTTTAATGCTAAAACCGTCACTCAGTTGTCTCTCGAAGGTACATAATTTAGATAGTTAAAGTAGAGAATACTGTACACCGTAAGGGAGGGAGGAGAAAGGGGGATGTGAAATGAGGATGAGGAAGGGAATAGAAGACGGGAAATGGCAGGCATTTAGAGGAAGTAGAAAGCGTTTCTACTTATGTCATCCCTCTAAAATTACACTATGCTCTTTGAAATAAATGAATGAAATACCAAAGTGCGATTTCTTTATGTTTCTTGTAATTTGGAGACGCCTTCAGGAAAAAACAACTTGCCTTACTTCTTTTGCTTCTCCACATCTACACCCCCTTCTGCGTACGTTTGTCCTCATCCTAACAACACTTCGAGTTTTAAGTCATCGAATTGCATACAGAAGAACCTCGTTAACCTGGATGTCCGGATAACTCGGATCAGTTTTGTAAAACAAATATGTTGTTTAGCGTAGTAAGTAAAGTTTTGTTTTCCTGACGCTATACTCTTTAGGTATATTACTAGAATTCACTTTGCAAGAAGTTGAGTTTATTGCACTCTCCTTCCGGTTTCCGAACCTGAGGCGACGGGTGGCCTGCAGAAACCAATGGGAGTTCGTGGCCCTGGCGATGCCCTGGGCATTCATAAGATCACGAACTAGTCTCAACCGTTATATAGTGTGTGTAGTGTAAATACTCGTTTTTATTATAATGTGGTTTTAAATGAAAGCGATAATAATTTTTACACTTCATTAAAATTGTGTGTGTTAAATCCATGTACTTTTTCTATTATTTCCACTTCAGTCTCTCGATAACACGGCTTTTCGGGAAATCGAATCGGCCCCGGCCCCAGTTGATTCGGGTTAAGGAGTTTCTTCTGTATAAAACTGTATTCCGTGTTTTACTGTATATTCATTATATAATCGTTTCAAGCTTTAATGTGAGTGAAAACAACATATGACACAAACCGCGATCAATTCCCTTTCCATTTTGAGTTGTATTTCTTAGCGTAACAAGTAGGGGACACCAGTCAAATGTTTTATAGGACAATGTCAAAATGCGACGGTGGTGAATATGCAGGCTATCAGCTTCAGTTTGCCAATGAACCTTAGAAGACCGCAAGTGCCATTAGAACCGCAAATTAATCACGAAGTACCTATTAGCTTGTTCGTCGAACATCAGTCACAGAGTAGCTTCCCTTAACGTGTTTAGCAGACCATGAGCAGCATCGGGGCAAAATCAGAGGACGCTTTTCCACTATGCGTAATGGATCTAAATACTGTCCAAAGCATGCATGACATGTTGATTTCGTCAATTATTAGTGACAAGCAACATAATTCTAAAACTCCTGCTTACATCTATTAATAGTATAGAAATGTATACATACATCTCACATTTTAGTGAAAATGTTTTCACAAACACTTCCAAAATTTCAATTATTTCAACTTCAATTTCTTGGAACAAAAACAGTTAATTTAAAAACACCGTTTAAAGCTTCGCAAGTGAACAATCATTGCCTATTCCGAAACGTATTTTTAAATGTCCAACAACGAAGCATATTTTGTCTATTTATGTCAATTCCCCTCTGCAAGGTTTACTGTGGGATGTCTTTGAACAAAATGAATCAATTAATTTTTATAATGATGAAATGTAATGAATGGGGACAAAAAAGGGAACAAATAAAGGGGTTATTGTTATTGTTCGGAAACCATACGAGGTTGATGGACTACTGTTTGTTTGCATGTACAACAGTACCGAGAGAGAGGAGAGAGATTCGATCGGTCTCCTTAAACAAATCATTAATTAAGGCAGTAATTCAAAAGACGAGGGCAAAACTAAGCGGCGCCGCGAACCGCGGTAACGACAAAGGAAGAACAGGTCTTCCGCACGCTCCAAGCCCGGGAGAGGCGAGAAGTCCGTTGGTAGCGAGGAGAACAGGTGAGTGTATAAGAAACGAAAGAGTGGATGTTGTATCAAAAAGATAGGTCGGGGTAAGTGTAACGAATAGGATTGCCGAAAGTGTAAGGTGACAATCATGATGGACAATTACAAACTAAATGTGGAATGAATAAATAAGGTAAGGACAGTGCCGTATATTGAAAGGAATCAGCGCCGCTGATGAATAACTACCACGTGGCAATCAGAACAGTGCAAGTGTGTGATAGAGGCAGTGCCGTTGGATGGTGCAATATCAATACAATTATTTGGATTTGTTTACAACCGTGAAAAACTGGTAATTACATTGCGAGGCGTGAGAAAGCGAGAGTGAACGTTGTCAAATATTGCGAGGCCTGCGTCGGCGGCAGGCGTCGCGGGGGGAGCTTCCACCTCGGGCAGCGCCGAGCAATGCCGAGCAATGCCGAGCTCCACCGGGCGAAACCGAAGGTTCCCGGGATAACGGTCGAGGAAGAAGCTTGGAACTGGCTCGTACAAGTATTTATGTAGTATTATAATGGGGGTGAAATCCAGATGGAGGTTTCTCGTACAAATCGGATCAGTATAGAGGTCTCGCGTATTGGTGAGGGGAGTTGTGGAAGGGACCTTCTTCACGCAATTAAGTTGACATATTGGTAATGATTTGGCCGACTATCTAGTAATTTCAAAACAAGTAGCTTGCAATCGCAAGGGTAAAGAGAGAAAAAAAATAAGGGTAATCAAGATAGTTAGTGGTGATCACCCAAAAGGTAATCATTCTATGTAATTTTTGTAATATTTTTTTCTTGTTGTTCTCTTTAAAGAGGTGTTCTTTTTTTGTGCATAACCAGTGCATGCAACCAATAAGATCCCCCCTGCAACAGATTCTCTGTCCCATCTTAATAAATTTCATCTATCTGATATAAATTGATTAATATAATCTGAAATAATTGATCATCAGTTCATATATGTGCAGACAGACAACGTCAAAGGACGTCCTAGGGTGAGCACGCCTACATACAGTGTATGAATAACTACTTTTAGTAAATTTCAGAACAAGCAAAGAGCCACTTATAATTTCGTCGCAATATCCATCAAAATTAAAATATATGCAGGAAGTACACCCTTGATTACGTTGTAGTGAAAAAATTCTTAAATCAAGAATCTGCACATGCAATCGAATCATAAACCACTTTGAAGTTCTAATATAACATTCCCGAGAACTCTAACAAAACAGAGTTTGCGAAAACGATAGATGAAAAACTAAGAGCATTCTGCTTTTCCTAGTTGAATTGTTACGAGTTGCACGTAACCTATTTTCATTAACCCATTATATGAACTAGAGATATTAAAACTGTCAAGCAGCACAGTATAACCACAAAACAGTTTTATAAGGCTCTCACGGTGATGCATCAGCACCGGAAATCGAACCAGTGACAACCCACTATCAAAGCAAGCGAAAGCGCACAGTTTGTTTTGCCAACGGAGAGCCAATTTCCTATCCGACATGATCAAAAATGAAACATTCCTCTTGTTATAAGCGTATTTATTCGTTATTAATCGTCATGTAAGCAAAACATTAAGTTGTCACTTTGTTGGCCGATGGAGATTGTAAATGTAAATGCAATAGCTTCATCATTACTTTCATTTTTATAGTACTGACATAATTATTATTAGATTATAAGATTGCGACTCTTGTGCACAATTAGAACATATTAACAGTTTTACACCGTTTAACAACGTTATATATATATATATATATATATATATATATATATATATATATATATATATATTCCACTTTTTCTATTCTATCTTTCTATTCTTATATTCTTTTGTTAACATTTAAGTGCCGGCAGACAATTGTCAACCCAACAGGTCACAAAATGAACACATGTCTTCTGTTAAACAGAGGATTTAATTGTTGACGCGTAACAATTCAGGGACGTCGCTTCGTATTGATAAATTGTCGACTTGAGCTGTTTCCTGCATTGCGCTCTATTGGCAGCCCACGCAGGTATCCCACGCTGGGGAGCGCATGAAAATGTCGATTGGCGTCGCACCTTGTGTTGGCTCGCCAGAGCAACGCTCATTTGTGAAGCTTCCAACGCGAGAGGGGAGCTAGCGCACCACATTGGTCTGAAGAGTGTTGGCTCTCGGACAAAATTATTTTCATGAAAGTAATTATCATGAACGCATATTCAATTTAATGTACATATGTACATTAGGATGCAATAGTCGAAGCATTTTTATAATATCAGGAAGGAAGGAACTTGATAGACTGCTGATTATAATTATATAATAAGAAAGATGAAAGACAGGGGAAACAGAAAGGCGCGTCAAGTTTGAATAGTCTTGTCAGCATACCGGAATCAAACATGTCAAATGATTTATTGCTAATTAATTGCCACAATTTGAAATTAATTGCCATGTATCTTCGTGACGAAAACGGATTTGAGATGTGCGTCAATAAGCACGTAATTTAAATTCACCGTGGCATTACTGTGAGTTTGCGCAAATCAGCAAAAATTTCAAAGTGGATTGTAGACTCTCAGATGGAAAAAGAACGAAATAAAAAGTGAGTCCTCAACAACACACACTTACTTGAATTACTTCTAACGTTTGCAATTTGCGAAATTCAAGAGTGTTCAACCAAAATTAGAACTTCGCCATTTTTAAGCGTTTTTTCTCTATACTTGGGAAAAAGTAAAGAAAAACTTTGAAGACGTTTCTCAGAATTGTTTATAATATACATTAACCTTAAGCAGAAATTTCACGAAAACTACATTTATTTAAAAAAATGTAGTTGACCTTTTTATATGTAATTTTTAGGGCGGACTTAAAAACCAAAAATTTCTATCGTCAATATTGAACTTTTGCAAAGTTAATGTTTGATAGATTTTCGAAAATGCAGAGTTCGTCGAAAATGGGACCAGGGCGAATTCTTAAATTGTTCCTTGATATGTCTCAGGGATCAAGGAATATCAAGGAATTTCAATTTTGAAGAAAATCGGCGTATCGATTTTCGCGCTAGCGTTGACCCTACGAACACCGACAGCTGCCAATCAATCTGTCAATCAATTTTTCCGTGCCAAGGACCCTCAGAACGTGGATTATCACTATTTAACGTTTTAGTGGAAGTACGTTACTGCGTATAGGAACAAAATTTTTTCATTTTTTTGTTACGAGACCCGGGCAATAAAAGTTTTCTGTCGAAAAAACAGCGAATTCTTACGCACGGTTGCAGTGGTTTCTCTTCTTGCGATGTAAGGTCAGAAAGGAAAATGAAATACTTCTAGCCCTCTTTTAACAGAGAACCGTGAATATGCAGTCTCGTTTGTTTTGCATACTTACTAATAATATCCAAAACGTCTTGAACTTCCACGAAACACCTGAGGGTAGATATATTTATTTGAATATAATACCCCAAAAGCACTAACATAAAAACCGTAAAAAATCCGCATCAAAATATCAACTTTGTAAACACATCGTCTACACGCGAAAATTCGTAAACAAACAATGAAGGCAATAATTAATTTTGCCCTGGCAATAACCTGGCAGATCAGTATTTGACTGTGCGCGAGGCAGCGTGGTGGCGTGGGCGGCGCCACCGGCGCGGTCGCCCACGCGCCCGGGCCCCGCGGGCGGCCACACGCTGCGTCGTTACCGCGCTTCGCTTCGCCCTGCACCCTGCCCGCCACACCCGGCTTCCCCCTCCACGCCCCGCCGCTCCCCGCCGCGACCCGCTCCGCTGTACTCGGTCTGATTTATTTATACGGGCTTCTGTGCAGGTTGCGCCCGTGCACACGCCCACGCAAAACTCGAGGGTGGCGTTTTGTGTAATACATTTGATGCATGCCGTGTCTCGTGACAGAGAGTTGTGAAAATTGAGAGAAACATGCGAAGCTGGAATGATACGAGACTGACATATTTGCCTGGAGCGGGTTTGAAAATGTGAAATTGAATGCTCTGGAACCACGTAAGGAAGATACAAATTATCTATGTGCAATATTTTTGAGATAGTAAGGTATATAAAGTATACTATTTTAAATAGTGAAATGTTTATACTTCATGTAGTTATCACATTACGATTCCTAAATTTCTATTTAAATTCATACAAATGTATTGGCTGGAAAGACAATGAGGTTAGTCTTTGCAGATGCTAATATAATTATCAACAGAAAGCAATTTTAATTCATTTATGTAAAATACTTTGGAGAAATGTTATCACACTAATTCATTTTGAATGTGATTTATTCTGCTCTCTAACATATTATTTCTTAATGCCACTCTACTAAATTTAAAGCCGGATCATTTACTGTTATTATTATTATTATTATTATTATTATTATTATTATTATTATTATTAACCATATTAGAATTATTAAGGGCGATGTTTTCATCACATTTTAGAATTTTGGAATATATAGGTAATAAAACTCAAGTGTTCCGTAGAAAGAGTATAAGAATAAAAGCATTCCTTTTCAGCGAAATAGGCATCACAGTAGTGCCTTTTTGCGCTACATTTCTGAATGAATGAGGCTGGAAGCTTAACGGCATTCCTGATTTTTAAAAACAATTATCATCCACGTGAACTGTCGCTGTAAACTTATAATCACAACGACTGTAGAAAAGAGTGATAGTAGTACTTCTGTAGGGTGATTTTATTTATGTATCTTATTTATTGTTAAAAACAAAAAATCTGTATGTAACATACAAAGGATAAGTATAATCTGGACACGTTTTCTTGAAGTCAAGAATCCCTGCACCAACCGTGTAAGTGATCAAAGGCCTGAAATGACTGTCGGCAATTTAGTGCAATTTAAAAGAGTGAAATGAAGGTAAACGACTGAAGGGTTCGAGTGCACCTCCCCGATTTCGGCGCACAAGGGCTGTATCAATTCACTTTAATTAATTTACAAAGACTGCCAAACACACAGTTTGATTTATGTCTGACATCTTGATTAATGTCCCGCTGTTCTTTGTGACCTTCCACAAACAATACAAGGGTTCCCGTGGACGAAACGGACTAATAGAGTGAACTACTCGTTACAACCGATACTATTTTCCTCAACGCATTATTAAAGTGTTTCAGAGAATTTATTCGTAATAAAAAAGGAGACTGTAAGCTGACGGAACATGCAGAACCCAGTGCTGAAACAGGAACTTCAATATCTTAATCGGTCAAGTATATAATTCCTTGGGTTCAACTGCATTCCGGCTTATTGTGGGTGGTTCCAAAGAAGTGGTGCCACAGCAGTTCATACTCCCTAAGTATTATATTGCAACGGCAATATTACACTAATATAACTTCATACTTATGGCGCGATATCCCCCAAAAATACCGTTAATTTTTGAAAAGTCAAAAGTTTTGTTGAAAATGGCTATTAAAACTAAGATATTCGCATTTAAAACTAAGGAATTGTACTCCTCAGAATAAGTTATTTTAAATCCGAAGTCGCTACAAGAATACATACTTGGTATGAATTGAACCCTTGCCTTGAACTTTGTAATACATCTTCTTACTCCCTCATTCACTTGGCGACCTCACGAAATTGTCAAAAGAGTTACTATAAAATAGATTTAAGTCCCCCAAAAAAACTCATGCTGTAACTGAAAGTTATTAAGAAACTTCTAATAAATCGAAAAATATACATAAACTCATTCAAATATATAATATTAATGAATAGATTTCGTGAAGAAGAAGAGATATCTTACTTCAATATTGAAGGTGTAGGACAGATGCGTATAATATAAACGTTATAAAACAGATAGACGTTTTACCGTCATGCGATTTTTCGGTGGAGGAAAGATCCAGAAAACATGAATTCTCTTCTACACCACGTGTTAGAAGATTTGTTTTCTAAATTCAGCAACTGGATTTATCCGCTTTCCGTTACCAGGGGCCTCAAATAAGAGTTTTTCTGCCCAAAATTCGCCGCTTTTTCGCGCAGCATTACATTATCTCCACGGTGTAAGCGGCAGCGAGAAAGCAAAAAGTAAAGTAAAGCATGATACCTCTTTCATTCCTTTCCTATATAACAGCAGCAATTTCAATCTTCCCTCTCTTCCCATTTTCAATGAGTTTCTCCACTCTTTATATTTTGGCATAGAATAAGCCGTCAATCATCACTAAAGCCAAAGGCTGAACGATGGATTTCTAACAATAAATAATTTATACATAGAAATAAAAAAATGTAAGGTGGCGAATGGCCTGGAAACGCGTTATGAATAAGTGAGGGCTAGTGGCTCTAGCATTCCCAGCGCGTTCACCGAACCGGAGTGCAGCCAGGCACTCCGCGTCCGGCGATGGCCTCTACCGCAAAGCTCCCCAGAGCTCGCGCACCGGGGCCGCTGCCAACGAACGGGAAAATGAACACGGCAACCAACAAGTGAACTCTAACAAACGAATTAGCTGCTTAAAACCCATCAAAGAAAACAGCAGGGAACAGCTTAACCGTCTCATACCAATGCCGTTCAGGTATCCCGGGAGCACAAATGGGTGAGGGGTGGCGTTTGGGGAAATACCTAGTCCAAGAATAAATTGAAATATATTTGAAGAAATATTTTACGTATTTGGCAAACGAATGCTTCAGTTATTGATCTCCATAAAAAAAAAACAATTTTTTCGAGCTTGTGTCATATTTTAATTTTTTGAGTTATGGAAACGGTACATAATTATATTTTGAACATTTTCTGTATTTGCGGTCTTGTCCATGACGTCACAGATGGCCACACCTATTTTTACCTAGTTCAACAGTCTCTACGTTTCTCCGAATATTCATATGTTCTCTACATCAAAACACAGTAAAATAAGATTTTCTCGTGTTTATGGAGAAGCCTGGCTGCAAGAGAACGCCGGAGTTTCAACGAAGGAATTACCCATGGCGATTTCGAGTTGTTTTGTAAATATCCGTAAGTGTTGAAAGACTTAACTATCCCAGCGAGCTAAGAAAGGTTTTTATAAGAAAACAAACCATAAACTATGATAAATAAGGCATATGTCTCACGAGCGTTAGGTTGACGCTCGTTTGACGCGCATTACTTGGCGCGCGTCAACGCAACGCTCGTGTGTAGTAACCTCTCTACGTATAGATAGAGGAAAAGACTACGCATGGGCTCGGAATCCGACCCCCTTGTCATTGGTATGCGACTGTTTAGGTAAGGTTAATAAAAGATAAAGTAAGTAAATCGACCGTAATCTGAAAAAAAACATACATAAAAAGCACTGAAGGCAAAGTGCACAAACAAGTAATCGAATCAAAAGTTAAACCGAACCACAAAAGTATAAAAATAAAATGGAATTTGTTTTGAAACAGTTGTATGATTAAACGCTATTTACGTAGTATTAGGAGAACAATAAAAGAATCATGTTTTTCAAATTAATTACTAACAGATAAAATCAGTGAGTTAATTTAATAAGCATATATCAAAGAACTGTAAATAAATTTATCAAATGTTTAAATCACGTTCATAGTTACACTGAAACTAAAAGATTATCTTTTGCAGATTTGCGATTTTATTCCAAATTTCACAATTCTATATAACTTGCCTTAATCAGGGACCGAAAATTTATTAAAAACCGTTAAAATAACGGTAAAATACAAGTATTTTTCCATGCCGGTATCAAATACCTATACTATTTTATACCAGTAAAATACCTTTACAGGACGTCTACACAGGTATAGACATAAAGATTATGCTGGTATTTTCAATATAAAATAATGTCCCTCACATCATCACGGCAGAAAAAATAACTTCCTTTCCTTTATCATTTTGCGAAATGCCTATTAATAAAATAAGAAACCATGCACCCACGCACGCACTCGCGTACACGTACACGCACGCGCCTACTCAGGCCCTCACGCACCCTGTCCCTCTCACCCTGTCCCTCTCTCACGCAGTCAACACACACACACACATATTCATTCACACACTCGATAGATAATTTGCTGGGACCAACGGTCAAATATCCGTCTTTCACATTTACATGCTTCAAACCGCGAAAAGAAATAGATAATCTGGAATGTGTTGAGTACTTTAACCTCTGTCTGAGCCAATTCTATGTTTAGGGCCGAACCGTAAACGGTCTTTGCTCAAAACGCTGTCCTCCGGAAACTAAGTTTCAGCACTACGCTCCGGAAGCTAAGCTGACTACGCAACGGCGGCGCTGCCCTCGCTGCTCTTAAAATGTGGCAACTGATACGCAGTTCCGAGAACGGAAGTTTATTTCTTGGTAGGGAAAGGGGATTCTCTTTGGAAATATTCTTCATTATTCGAGTCTGGTTTCTGAAATTTCTACTGCTTTAGAATGATACATAGGAACTCAACAGCTTTAAAAAGTTTTTGAGAATTGCTATTAATACGCATATAAATATTTTACATGATTGTGAAAATTTAATAAAGTTATAAAAAGTTAGACTGGCTGAGTTAGCTTAAAGCCAGCAATGTCACTGTCTCAGATGTGACTCTGACTCAGACGTTGTAGGGTTTGAAACCTCACGATGGCGTAATTTTCAACACTAGCTTAATTTAGCTGAATCGATTTGAGCAGCTATCTGGGGAAGAATTCTAGAGGCCGGCAGCTCTTATCGGTAGTGTTCCGTGATTTCTCGATCACTTCCAGAAGAATGCTGGAGAAGAACCCTACCAAACGTGTTATAAGCCGCACACGATCTTTTCTTCCTCTTCTTTGTCCCAATCGCTCTCCTCCGTCACACACACTCGCATGGACTACACCAACACACTTGTCTTAAGACCAGTCGAGAACTTAGTTTGTTACGGCTGGAGCGATGGCCCGATAGGGGAGATTCTTGGAGGGGGGAAATCCCCTGCAAGCCGACATGTAGATCAACGCTGGATCTCACGTTCCAGCATTGAAAGAACACCTCCACCTCCCTGGATAAAAGATGCACTACAAACAGAACTGGCAGTTGACGTAGAAACTGTCGAAAACATCAACAAACCAATCAAGAAATCTTCAGAAGCCGGCGTTCCTCTCTCGCTAGGAAGTGAAATGCAGCGGCCAATTAAATGACGGCTTCAAGAGCATTCCCTTCCTCCAAACATCCCGATCAGTTGAATAAACTCTAGGTCGCGGGCTGGTCTCCCGAGATGTCTGATAATGTTGTGCGAGAAAGAGTGGTGTATTTAGGGCAAATAGATGAGGAAGAAAAGAACACGCGCGATCAGTGGCCGTTTCTTTAAAATATTACTTCGGCATTCGCCTAATAATGATAGGAGAAACCATGATAATCTATCGTCCGGAAAACCCGACAATTAGAATTTTCCCACCCAACGGCAGAATTCGACGTATCCGGAATAGCATGGCTAGTGTCAAAAATACACTACCATTGAGACTAGAAAAGTAGGACCTCCTGGTCAGAAACTCTGCAGTGTCAATAGTTATTCCTCTGATCCATCTCAGCGGTAAAATCACAATTTTCTCCAAATGCCGGTATGATTATACTGAAATACCTGTGAAAATACCGGTATAGACTTATACTTTAGACGGTATAGAAGAAACCATACCTCTAAAAATACCGGTATTTAACGTCGTATACCGATATTTTTAACGGTATTCTAAAAAAGAAGTTATAATAGAGGTAAAGTTACTTCTATACCGGTATAAATACCTTCACCGCTACAATTTTGGTATGCGGACCCAAGCCTTGATATTCGTGATTCATATAACTTGAGATAATTTGTAGTTTGTATCGTTGAATAAGCTACTTTATTAAGATACTTCAATAATTTTGAAACTTGTCTAAAGATCCAAGCCATCGTGAAAACAATAATAATCATATTCACAATAATACCACAAGATAAATTGCCTATTGTAACTACCCACGAGAAAAATCAAACAAGTGCAGTATTTTAAATATCAAGGAGAAATCATCCGGCCATCAGGGATCAACCTAAGGGCCAACGACGAAAGAACAAGAAAACTTCAAAAATCATACAAACTCACATGGAACTATCATAACTTCCTTGGTCTGGCATAGCTTTTCTGTGTTGCCACATACTTTTCTGCCAGCTCCCATCTGTCGACGTTTGGAGCCGTTTTAAGAAAATGGCGTTTAAGCGTTACTGTAAATATTTTTTTCTCAGAAAATTATAGTGTTTTTTAAAACTTCGTTTCACGCACCAACACTCACGAATGCAATAGTGTTTACAGATCGCTCAAAATGTTCATATTAACGGAGTGAGACATTAAAAAAATTGCATTGGTGACATTTTTGAAAAAACATAATTATACAGCAAAATTAGTCTTATGTCATTTCAAATAGTGAAATTAGCACTATATGCACAAAAAGTTTGAAGACAATATTTGGAGCTGTTTTTTCAGAAAATAGCGATTGAGCGTATATGAAAATGTGGAACTTTGTGTTCGTGTTCACAGAAAAAAATTAGTTTTCGGAAAACTTAGTATGACATTTAAAACACATGTACTCATAAACACAATAATGTAAAAAGATGCCGCTAATGTAAATATTAACGATGTGAGAGACAAGTCAATTTTTTCTTTGTAATCTTTTAAAATCAAACGCATGGAGCAATATGCCGTTTATGTCATCTCAGAGTACATTAGACACTATTGTTACCAAAAGTTTAAAGAAAAGGATGCTGTTGGAGCTGCAATTGAAGCTGTTTTTGAGAAAATTGTGTTTTTGTTATTTGTTTAAATAGCATATATTGCTCCCAATATTACGGGATTATTGTAAAATAGTCACTTTTCATTCTTACTCTACGTGCACATTCTTACAATTTTGATACTTTTAAGAGGAAATCATTAAAAGGCAACGATCTGGATATTTACGTAATTATCCTAGCACGAATTGGATGGCCAAAGTAACGGTAAATTAAATGCTTCAGAATTATAAAACATTTGCTTGTGTTGTGATTCATTCGTGTTGAATAATTTCAAACTACAAATCATGTTTAGCAAATCGCTAATCATTATTTAAACATATGTGCATATGTTCTCTCAACCACGTCTATAATTTTTTGCAGGGGTTTTTTGTGCTGCTAACGATCAAAACGCCGCAAAAGCCAACCACAAAAGTCACCTGTTTCGCCGTGAAGTGTCTATGCGCATGCTTATCGAACGCGTTCACGTACACCAGCCCGCCCTCCAGTACTGATCCCTCCCCCCTCCAACGCCGCCTTTCCCACGACTGTTCCAGTGGCGCCTCGCCCCGCACACGGCCATTTGAGTTGCGCCACTCGTCGCCTGCACAGCACCGCCTTGCGACGCGATTTCTCCTCGAATTTCTCCGTTATTTATTAACGCCCCCGCAACCCTCACTGCCAACACAGCCTCCCATTCACAACGCACTCGATTCGGTGTATTGAATTTGTAATTGTGGCGGAGCGCGAGAGAAAAATGAGCAGGTGTCGACCGAGAGATATCTCCAGCCGCGGCGGCTGAAAACACCCCCAGACAAAAAAAATTTAAAAACTTCGCAACTCGTGCTTCATTGAAACGCTAATTAAAAAACTCGCAAACATTCGAATCACGAAGCAATGTGTTCGCGTCAGAGCTCGCATTGTAATCAATACTTTTGGAAACTTTAGTGCGGAAATATGTATATATATTTGCAATCAATACCGAAAACTCTTCTCGAGGTGTCGGATAACAAGTTGAAGACTAGCACCCAATTAAATATTTGATGGCAAAGATGAGAGACGTACCGACAAATGAAATGGAAATAGGGCACAAAAAAAATATCGAGAAAACCTGTCTCAACCTCATTTCGCATGCCATGAAACTTCAAAACGACAAAGCGTTGTAAAGGCTTTCCTTCATAAAAAAATGTTTCAAACTTCTAATTACAGTATTTCTGTTCTGGGTTTGTTAGCGTCTCTCTACAGATCGTTTTATTGTAGGTACTGCGACCTTGTCGCGGTCAAAATTGAATGAAATATAAAGTTATAAGAAGGATAACAAATGGAACAGAACTAGAATGCTAATTAAATATTTTCTCACAAGGCACGTGTACATTCATATTACTTGTTTTAATCAAATATCTTTTATGCAGTACAAGTTCCGCATGTTCAATGGCAAATATTTACATCAATAAATATAATTAATGAAAAAACTCTCTCAATCAAAGAAAAAAAGGAAAAAGAAAAAATATGATTATTACACCGGCATTATTAGTGCATCCCAGGATCCACCCCTTACGGTCACCGACGAAATGCCTTTGTTCAGTTACCGGCACGCTATTCACATAAACCCGCTTTTCCTTGTTTAGATTCCAGGAAGTTTCATCCACAAATCCACTTCCGCTGTCTATCGCCTTCGGCCGCCCAGCATAGTCGCGCCCAGTTTCGTTATTCCATGACGGATAGTCCATGGCTGTTCCAGGGCATCCCCTCCGTTTCCACTCGGGTCGCGTGTCTCACTCCGCCACCTGCGTACACCTCCGCCGGCATCCAATCGATCGAATTCAGTCCTGACTCGCCACATGCTCCACGCCTCTCATGCAAGCGCCTCAGCCTCGCTCCAAACCACCTCACCGGCGGAGGTGACGCAAGTCATCAGCCGTGTCGTGGCAGAGCCTCTGAACGGGACGTCATAGGGTTCGAGGTCCGATTCGGGCAAAGAGTTTCGACAATCGCTAAATATCTGGATGGAATTCAGTTATCTCGAAGAGAATTCTAGCGGATGGTTACTCAGGTTTTCCGTGGTTTCTGCGAACACCAGGCAAATGCCGGAGCAGCACCGTATCAAACGGGTCGCGCACAGCGGGCGATCTTTCTTTCCTCTCCCTTGTTCTATACTCACCCTTTACTTACACACACTTACAATTTCATGCACTACCCTTCCACACGCCAGGAGACCAGTCGGACGTTTAGGCGTGTCCCGGCTACTGTAGAGGGAGATACGTTGATGGGGAAAACGCGTAAGACGTGAGATCCGGTGTCGACCTACACCATTCAGCGGGGGGAGGGAAAAAGTGACACTTTCCGTGATAAGCAAGCACTACACTTACGTAACTAATGATCCTAACAATTGACGCGTCCGGAAATAGGAAATTATCAATCAAATCACACGCCAATGTCCCCTAGCGGTGTGTGCGTCACCCCACGCCGCAATTGCCCGTCACCTTCGGAATCCCGCCC
>BOPP01000018.1:11633833-11672101 GCA_017312745.1 Gryllus bimaculatus | reverse complement strand
CGTTTATCAAGTATCTTATCAAAACGTTTAACTTGTATTTTTTCTGAACGTATCAGCTTTATGGAAGAGGAATCTAGTGGTACATCCTTAGTCTTCACAACCTACCATTAAATTGATGTAATACATAATTATTATTATTAAATATTTATATTTATTACCAAACTGAAAAATGTATGTACCACTGAATTAATGTTGAAATTATTCTTCCACTTTGACGATCGTACTAGAGTATAAGGTAGATTACGATAATCCATAAGGCATTTGTTAGTAAATTATTGGAGGTATTTGAGGGTGGCAGCAGTACATGTGTTATGCTGTGTTCTGTGGGCGATAATTTCATAAAACATGCTGAAAAACATTAATGGCCAAGTTGCAGTTCAATATATGGAACAAAACTTTTAAAAATATTAAATGAAACAAATAAAGAATTTAACTGCAATTCAATACAGACCTTTTTTCGCTTAGACGTGTCATGTAATACTATTGTCTTAAGAATACATTTTTATTATCTAATTGTGAGCAATTATGGGAACGCGTGTCCACAATAATTAATAAATTAGAAATGTAATTATTGCAATTGTTTCTGATCAGTACTAAATGTTGAATGAAAAGCGGCATAAACTGTAGCGAGGAAAGAATTTTTTCGATCTTATGGAGAATAATTCGGTTGTCACTATATTAATCATATTGAATTGACTAATCGAAGACTGTTGATCACTCGCTTCAAAAGGAGGTATTTGATGATCTCCTCAGCTTGAGAAACAAACTTTTTGATTAAATATTTTCTAGATAATAAATTTACCTTCGGCGAAGAGAAGATGCTTTTCCAAATTCTTCAAGATAATCGTGGCTTAAATGCTTCATCCACATTTGGAGGGATGGCAGTATCATCCGAAGAATTGCAGAGCAGGATATTTAAATTACGAAAATTGAGAATCTACGTTTTAAATTTAATCCGATTTAATTCGAATCATTTTTTTACTTCTGCAACTTTGAACTAATCGTTTTAATCTTCGTCGTGAGGCGATACAAAATTCCTCACTAATGTTTTACGAGCATTCCAATAGTTTACTTGCATCGAATCAAAAAGCTTTGAAGTCTTCCGTTTCCACGAATCTTAATTAACGGAAAGGAATGAAGGTGACATCAAGCGACTCATTCTGGACGATCTGATCAGGTTCGGTAATTTCCTAATCTAACAATGTGGATTCTGAAGAAGGCAGGGTGATCCGCAACTGCGGGGTTCTTCTCCTCTTTCCGGTATCAAATTCACAAGAGCATAAATTGTTACCGCATTCTTGTATCCATATTCGACCAATAAAGATTCGAACATCGCACCATTTACCAGATGAGAGGTACGAAAAAATCATTCTTATAAAGTCAGGACATGTGCGCGTCATGAAGACATGTATTTCCTCTAAATTCATTCCAAAAAATGCGTGTTCTTATAAGTTGGTAATGGGGATGCAACTGCCGTAGAGAGACGTTAAAAGTCTTTCAAATTCATATTAGTTAATTTGGATTATTGTCATTCACAGGAATATTTCCAAATACTTTCAAAATACCAAAAAGTGAGCCACTTTTGAAAAAAACGGCAACAAAAATTAAATATAAAATTATTGGTTAATTTATCTTTTGTCGGTTTTCTGAAAGCTCTTAGAGGGTCTTTTATTTATTCCAATGGAAGCTTTTCCCAGGGAAAATTAAAACCGCTTCAAACACTCAATATGGATTTAGAAAATCAAAATATACGGAAGAGGCCATTTTGTTCTTAAACATATTGGAATAATGTATCTATTGGAAAAGTTTTAGATCTTTCGACAGCCTTTGACGTTATCGATTATAACATTGTACTTTCAAAAATATCATTGTAAGGAATTATAGTATATTCTAGAATCCAATTAGTTGGCGCAGTAGACTCGGAGCGCGTCATCCACGAAGGCATGTACACGGCATGTCAGACATTTTCTGGCCTACACGTCCTGCCTTCATTAAACAATTGCCCCCAAACTTGTTATGCGCAGTCCGCACTACCCAATTCTCACGTTAATTATAATAAAATTTAATGTATAACACAAATACTATTAACACATCTCATTTCTGCTTTATAATTGAGTTTTATTTAATGGAATAGGGAAGGGGGTCTTGTCGTAAGCGTTATGTAATTAGAGGGGGTTTAAGTTTGCATGACAGGGGGAGAGGGGGTATTCAAAATATTTCAAATTTGCATTACGTAATTTATGGACGGCCCCTTTGTTTAGAGCATGATATATCCTGAGAGTGTGAGGAGGTGAGGAGGGAAAACTCCCACGCAGGCTTTGGCCAGTCTGTTAAGGTGCTACTCCTTGGTATCTATCTATTTATCTATCAGGCAAACTGAACCAAAACCTGATCAAGATGGGGGTCGTTGACCCAGAAGCTGAAGTATAATACTTGTTACAGGTTCTTTACAATTATACAATTCATATGGTATATAATACATTAAATATCATTGTTAAAATTAATATTTTTTCCTTTTGGATGCTCGGTATAGTCTCTAATTGTACGGAAACAGTTGTGCAGCAGAAAAGATTTTCCTTGGGACTTAAACTTTTGTATCGATTCTAATCATACATTTACGTCGAGTGTTGTATTTATAGACAACGGCGTTTCCTGATAATATACTCCCGCCCTAAGTAAGTCATTTTGGACAAAACTACTGATTCATATATGAAGAAACAAGGTAATGGTAAAATAATAATTAAAGATGTTGTCATTGCCAACAATGTTTTTTAATTCAAAAGCAGCTTTCGATGGCTTAGCCATCATCATCAGTTGTCTGCTAGATGGAAGCCGTTTTGTGGCTTCCATCTAGCAGACAACTGATGATGATGGCTAAGCCATCGAAAGCTGCTTTTGAATTAAAAAACATTGTTGGCAATGACAACATCTTTAATTATTTTAAAAATGCCAAAGATATCCTACCACAACACCTATAAATGGTAAAATAGCAAGATTAATAAAGAGAGGCTTACAAGAATCACGTGGGTGGGATTTGCTTAGTATTGGTACAATTCGTTTTTGTAATCTAAAAGTCTCGGAGCTATAAGATGTATTTCCCCAGAATATTATGCCATATCTCAGGCGGGAATGAACATTTGCGAAATACACAACGAGCAGTGTGGAGGCTGATTGAATTTGAAAGTGTTCTGAAAGCATAGCATAAAGAACTAAATTTAGTGTTCAATTCATTTAAACGGTCGTTCTATTTAAGGTTTCACTGAATTGAAAGACCTAAACATTTTGTTGCCTTAACATCAGTCAATGGCACGCCGTTCATTTTCAGTGAATTGCCGAGCTGTTTATTTGAAATGGAAAACTGTATTGAAACAGTTTTCTTTTCATTTACTATTAATTTGTTATTACGGAACCAATTTGAAATATATGATATTGTAATATTTACGGTTTATATATTGAAACGAATATTCACATCATCCGGAAAGAGAACCGTTCTTCCGTTTCTAATCGTCGAGGGCACATCGTTTACAAAATATACAAGTTTTAGTACAAAGAGAATATGGCTAAAATCGATCCCTGCGGGACTTCACATGCAATCGTCAAAGAATCAGAAAGGTGTGTACATAATGATCCAGTATTCCAGTAAGGTATTTTTACTCTCTGAGATCGTTGTTTAAGGTACAAACATAACCAATCAAGAGCAACACCACGAATTCCATACGAACGTAATTTCGAGAGTAAAATGTTATGATCAATGAAATCAAAAGCTTTTTAATTATTTAAAATATTCCAATAGGTGCTTCATTTTGATCTATGCACGAGGCGAAATCTTTAAGAAAAAATATGGCTGTTTCCGTAGATTTTGATTTTCGAAACCCATGTTGGCAATCAGAAAACGCGTCGTGTTTACTAAGAAATGTTTCCATTCGTACGTAAAAGTCTCTCTAATATTTTTGAAAAAAACGACAAAAGAGATATTGGCCAATAATTTTGAATTTCATTTCCTTTGCCTTTTTTGAAAAGCGACTTAATTTTCGCTGTTTTAAAAGTATCTGGAAAAATTCCTATGCATAAGGACATTAAATAACGTTAACGGGTGTATAATGGCGGGCTCGCAAACCTTTACATACAATCCGGAAATTCATCTAAATCGGCCGAATATTTATTTTTTAGTCTACCGATTATTTTGAGAATTTCATAGGGCAAAAATTCGGAAACAAACATCGTGTTTGAAATTTTTGGGGAAATGTCTGATGCTGAATTTTGTGACTGAAGTATTGTTTAAAGAGGCTAGCCACTGTTGACAGATCGTTCACAATTATATCGTTATCTTTTAAAACAACGAGGGTACAAGGTTTCTAGTTGATTTAGTGGAATATTTTTACTATATTTCTCATAGCTTTTGTTTTATTATTTAAGGTCAAAATAGCCTGGTCATGTTTCATGATTTTCGCCTGCCGTATGACTTATCTTAACAATGATTGTATTTTTTAAAGTAGAGGAGGAAACCTTGAGATACGTTATGATGCTTAGAAATGAAAGAAAGAATTCGTTTGTTTTTACATGAAGTCCTAATCCCTTGTGTTATCCAAGAATTTCTTTTCCGTGAAATACCTAATTTTCTCTTTTGAAGAGGAAAGTAAAGGTTAAAATGAAATGAAAGCGTTGAAAAAAAAGAATTGTGTTTGTCGTTTGTATCACCAGTATTGTAACACGCGTCCCATGACTCTTGCAGCAATTAATTGATGAATAATTTTATTTTACTTTTAATATATAGTCTACTCATACGTGTATTATTTATTGTGTCAGTGTTCGCATTTATTATTATGGTAAGAATTTGTGCATCGTAATCATTGTATCCTAATCGGTGTAACCATTGAAGTAGCCACGGAGTAACCTGGATCGGAGTAACCATTAAAAAGTTTTATCAACGCAGACGACCGCATGAAGTTTCCTCGAGGCACGCGCTGAATTCGACTTTGCTATGAAGCTTGTACAGAAAACTCGTCACTGTCGGGACTGGAACCGTAGGATTGATTGATGTATTGATTTAGAATTCGCGTTTCCGGACGCGTCAACTGCTATGGTAATTAGTCCAGCACGTGCAGTGCATGTTTTTATCATCGGAGTGGCTGTGTTCTTGTTCCCGCTGAACGGTGAGATCCTTCGCCCACATACACGTCGACTTGCATGTTTTCTCCAAAAAGGCGTCTCCCACCAGCGAGGCACCGCCCCAGTCGGGATAATCTATAAGCTCCCGACAGGTCTCCCGACACGTACTGTAATGTAGTGCATGAAGTGTGTGTGTGTGTGTGTGTGTGTGTGTGTGTGTGAGGGGTGAGGATAGGAGTAGGAAGAGGAAGGAAAGATTGTGCGCAGTTCGTGACCCATTTAATAGGGTACTTCTCCGGCATTCGCCTGGTATTGGTCGAAGAAACAACGGAAAACTACCGATAAGAGCAGCCAATCACTAGAGTTCTCCTACAGACAATGGCCGAATTCGATTTTGAAATGTGTCGGAAATCCAGCAACCTTCGGGACCTTCCGGTTAGCGACGCTATTTTTCAAGAAAATAATTAATAGGAGTATTATAATATTACCTATCCATTACAAGTAATACGAAAATGTATGTGCCGATGTAGCACGCTATAAGGAGATAACTGCTAGACGGTAGAGGATAACGTTTAGATAGTAGACGAATATAAAAAGTGATAAATATATGTCGGGATAGAGATATATCAATACATGCAATTGTGAATGAAACAAGTCCATTGATATTTTCTAATACAAATTACGAAAATGATTTTAAAAATTATGATAATAATGATCATGATGGAACTGACTACCTAGATGTGAAATACTCACTAAATAATGATGTCGCTTTTTGGTGATAACATATTTGAAACTAATTTAGTAATATTTTTAATTTATTGAATTTAAATGACGTAAAACTTTATTAGAAATATCACTGTCTCTACTTACGATCACTTAATCCTACTTAGAAAAAGAAAAAATACGCACAGTTATTGTATCATGGTTACGCGTATGTAATATTTGGAAACTTACGGTAAACGAGCAAATGTTTCAGACTTTAAAATGATGAAGGATAGAAGAGCAAATAATTTTGTGGTGGGAGGATAAAGCTTCGGGCATAATATGGTTCATCGCAAAACATGGAAACCAGGGCGTATTAAAACGTTGAAACGCGAATTTATTTTCACTTCTTTGTGAATGCAGAACAGAGCAGCGGTGTATTTTTTACCATTGCGCGAACTCTGGGCGTTGCGGCAGAACGATATAAAGTGATCTAAAACAGGCGACATTTACACAATCATGACTAGCTAATTACTGCTACTTCTGCATTGGCCACAAAGACTTTATGTTGAATTTTGGCGAAAATTCTGTGCGGGCAGGTGCCGTGCCAAGGCAAGACGCAGTCAGGAACTGCAAACTATGATGGGCTGTGGGGTAGAGCTTGTTTCAGTCATCCGTTCAAAATACGAATTGCACTACTATCACCAGGCTGCGATGAATATCAGTTCTTGCATGGTACACGCATACAAGCTTTAGAAATAGTAATACCATCTGACGAGTGACAGAAACGCAAGGGCGTTCAACGCATTTGGGTAGAGAAGAAATACTGCTAATGTTGAATTCTCGTTTCAAATGCATGGCAGACCCTCCAAAGGACGTTAATTGTGACACTGGGGGATAATGTGTTCTCTGCGTGACATCTCAGCAACGCCTCCATCAGCAGCTGACGAATCTGCGCTCTACACCGGGGCACTTGAACTAATTGTCAAATAACGTCTGAAAGCAAATTTTGGCACGCGAATTAAGAAGACAATTACGCTATCTTGGACGTGGGATAACTAAAATTTTAAGAGGCATGCAAATCCATAATTCAACTCGGAAAAAGGATAGGTCACTATTAAACAGCTGAAAACAATGCGCATCCCATCAAAACATAGTTTTCAATATTTGTTAATTGAAACAAAACTTAAATTGCTGAATACGAAAAATGAGGATTCGGCAATTCTTTCTTTAACATTTCAAATATTGTTTGAGGAAGAAAATAAAAAAAATATGGTAGATGGCTACACAAGGCATTGTAGTGCAGTTTTCCAAATACCATTCTTGCAGTTTCTGGCGAGGGTGTGCCCAACTTGCAAGGCCTTACGGACCATAATAAAAACCTTTAATATGGTTGAGGGCCAATATTTACATTACTTGGTCGATCCACACCTGACTGCCTCTTACGTATTGTTGATCTCGGTAGTTTGCTCGGGTTTTCTGATGCGGGAGAGAGAGGGACGGACGGAAACATGCGTGTTATCTGGTCGTACAATGCATAACGCAGAGAAACATATAGGGATTATTTTAATTTTCTGAATTCAATAGAAAAATCTTCAATGTAAACCAAACCTATTTTTATATTAAGAGCGTGTTGATCTCGACAGGAAGCGTTCGCTAGGCGTGCAATGTTCTCGCCCACCATGGATGAGAGGGACTTTCACTTATAACTAATAACCTTTCGCGGGCCACACTAAATGGCACCACGGCTCGCCAGCTGAACAAACCTGCTCTAGCTCATGATTAGAAGACATGCTGTATCCCCGAAAAATTGTTGTCGAACTGAATGGTATGAATTTCACCATTTCATTCTTGCCTGATGAGATCATCCTTTTTAACACATGCATCAAAATAAATGATCCGTCTAAACAGGAATTTTTAATAATTTAAGCGGGAGCATTTAAACATTTTTAATAATCTGAGCATTAATCTTTAATCATTTTCAAAGTGTGTGTAATATTATGTTTTTCACTTTGATCTTTTTATTTCTACGTAACAAATGGTCCTGGTTTATCTCTGGAAAAGCAGGTACAGCCAATATGAAACCTTCAGAAATATTGCATTACTCTACAAACAACATATGCGTTTTTAAAATATCCACTCCCAAAACGAAGTGGTAAGTAAGATATGATACAAATGATAGTAGGATGTAGTATAGGAAATGAAACAAGCTCTATAATGCAGTAGTCACGAACTGTTTCAAAAGTCAATTTATATTTCTTTTTCGAAAATTAATTCCCTAGGATATCACTTACCAAATGGAAAATAAAAAAGCGTGACGTCTTTCTAAGTACTATTGTTCGAAGTTACATGTTCAATGCGATTCAAAATTATTTATCCTGAACAAAGTTAATATGTTTAAATTAATTACATGCAAAATATTTACACTTTTATTAAACATTGTTCCAGAGTTCTCAGTGCGACAGTGAGCATCCCTTGGGTAAGATGCGAAATACGACGTATAGCGTATTGGATGTGGACTGAGGCGGTATTAAGTTTCTAAAGATTTTAAATGCATGTACAGTGTCTTCAACTGACATTTTCCATGTGCACGTTATCTATCACATCCCAGATTATTTAAACATTGATTACATCAACAGACTTGCGAATAACGATACTACCTTTGATCAACACATTATACAGGGAAAATTTAATCCTTAGGGAACAATTTTTAAATCAGAGTAGCGAATGTAGTATGACAACAATAACAAAAAATAATAAAAATGGTGAAAGAAATGTCGCATTCTGGAGCAAATAGCAATTATTATATTCCATCGCAAATATTCAACTACTCAAACAAAGGTGAATCCCCAATAGAACATGCAGGGGTACCTAAACAGAAATTTAAATATGAAAAATCTACCAAATATTTGATCGGAAAGATTTTTTTAAATATTCAAACGTTTTCCAAATGTATTCCAAAACTTCTCATTAAGTTGTACATTCCCAAAAGACAAAAAAAATCTTTGATATTAAAAAAATATTTAAATTACTTGGAGATTAGATTGTTCTTTTCATTCCACTACAACAGAGGTTTGAAATAAATGGTATTGAGAGGAATTTGCATTAGACACTCAATGCAATGTTATTTCCTTATAAACGTGTTTAAAGTGCGGCTTTAAACACCCAATTTTTCATGTCTGAAGTATCACTTTATTCAAGCCCGGATTAAAGTTACAGTGAACAGTCAATAGACTTCAAGCGCTATCCCGTACAGGGCAACGACACTAGAAAACATTTATTTAGCTGATATATTAGAATTATAGGTATATTCGTATTATTTAGATTCGAAAAAATATTCAGATATGTTGGTTGTATTCCCCAATTTACGGTCGAATCTATAAATATGAACATGAATTCAACCACGTTATCATTACAATTTTCTAGAAGACTACGTACGTACTCACTTGGAGATATAAACATTTTTCTTTAACTTGCAAAGATGCACTTAACGTACGTATATACAATGATATTCGGCTTTCGGGTAACGTGTGTCCGTCCGTGTGTTCGATCGGCCGCCCGTCGCTCACTGGTGGATCCCAATACCATGCACCAATCAAGGCATATGAATTATCATTTGACGATTCCCGTTTTCCTGGCGGAGAACTGATAATTGTTTCGGAACCACCCAGAAGAATCTATGAAATATCTTCAAATACTTTTTTTAGCGCTGGGCGGTGCTCGCGCGCACTACGTGCCTCGGCGCCGTCACATCTGCTCACGCCACAAGCAGCTGATTACAGCAAATAGTGGCCCTATTGAGGCGGCCCCCAGTTTCCAAGCGACGAATGTCATAGGTCGCTTTACACTATCCGTGTCGCCCGGACGCCGCTGTCTACGGCACAGGGGGTACATCATTCGGAAGAAAAGGGTTTATTGTCGGCGGTTCCACGCCGTTTGAGAATGGTCGTTTATTAAGCTTATTTCAACTAGGTAATTAGATTACATCTCTTAAAATGAAACGGTATTTTATAGCATAGAAGCGTGTCAATGTACTCATTTTCTTAAATACGCCGCTTGATAATACGCTGAAAGAATGTAATACTCCAGAACAATTCATCTGGGAATGTTCAGATCTGGTCCTCAAATTATTTTGGGTAGGTAGAGGCCGCAGTCCGGATGAAGATCCGACAAGAGTTGCGACCACATATTTTTGGTTTTTTTTATCATTCAATTTTAATTCTTTGAAGATTATTTTTTACATACTACGGGCGAAGATGAAAAAACAAGACAAATTAATGTTTACATTTTCTTTTTATTAATAACTTGCATATTAAAAACGTTTGTGACGTCATGGATACTCACAGCGACCACAGACACAGAGCTTTCATATAACAAATATATTTATTAACAAGAAAACAAAACAAATATATACACTTAATAATCTACTTACACCCTAGCTCTGATACACCTACTATCCTCTGATCGCGGGAGCCATCCAAACCCGATTGAAGATGGTTTTGATTGTGGCATTCGCCACTCCTACTTTTGAAGCGCGCACAAAGCCTAGCTTCCGTGACCGGATGTCACGCTGGGACACAAAGTCCGTTCTGGCGCACTAACGGCTGGATTGCCTCGATCGCAGGAGCGATCTTATCCGATTGAGAATCGGCGTGAATCGTGGCACTCAACCACTCTTCACCGCGGAGCACGCACACAGCATCGCTCCCCCGTGACCGCAGTCACCCAAGGACATAAAGTCCACAGGCTTCGTGACTCGAGCCTACTCACTAGTGACTCGAGCCTCGCGAGCCTGGCTCGCATATGCACCGTCGTGGCGCCAAGTTTTGTGCACACGCACGAGGTTCTCCCACTGTCTCCAGAACCCACCCACTGGCTCTGTAAACTCTGTTATATAGGCGAGGCCCACGTGACTTTCTACGTCACGCCACCCCCTCGCTTGTTATAACAGTGAAAAGTTTCTATAAGCCGGAAGACGCCAAAGCCTTGTGTCTCCCGTTTCCGCGTTCTTCCCTTTACGGAAAAAACCCTTCTTCCTGTGGCGAGGCTAATCCTCTACCAAGCGTCCCCAAATAGATGCCACGAGGCACGCTGGCTAATACGTTACACGTTTAATATATTAAAATATTATTTTAAAACAGTTTCAAGCATCAGCAGGTACAGTTAGATGAAAAATAACTCCCAAGAGACTTAAGAAGACAGATGTTGATTATGCTTCTCAAGACAACAGTTAAAAACTGTTTACCATTAGAATATAAGTAAACATGTCTCAAACGCATCTCACCCCCTATCAATCCTAGATTTTGATGCTTTACTATTCTCCTTTATATTTTGTTTGATCTCAGAGAGCAGTTTGAATATCCAAATTCCCCTTGTTTCAATATATCTGAAAATCGACTGATTTTGGAAGCTAAAAGCTTGCCGTTTTTTCTGTGACTTTGTTTCTGTTTTTTCGTGTTTGATCATAACGATCGATTCGATTTTGGACAAGCAATATAGCTAGATCGAATTAAACCGCTGTCTGGAACAGAAGTTTAGTGGCTGGCTGCTCTGATAGGTAATCCTTCATGGTTTCCCCGACTAATACCAGGCTAGTGCCGGGGCAGTAGCTTAACAAACGAGCCACGAATCGGCGCGTTCTTTCCTTTCTCTTCCTTGTCCTATCATCACTCCTTCATTCACAAACTACTTTCATGCACTAAACCACCACACATGCCCGAAGACCATTAAGGAAATTAGCGCTTAACTCATCTGGGTGCCCCATTGGAGTAGATTGATGAGAGGAAAATCCCCAAAATGCTCATGTGTACGTCGACGCAGGACTTCAACATCCACTGCGAGAGGGACACCGCCACATCCCGAGATAAAACATTCACACTAACGGTACTAATAACAATATCAATTGAGATGCTCAGAAACATCAATCTATCACAATATCGAAAATAACATATTTATCTAGTTCAGAATGTACGTACCCATCACGTTTTGTTTTAGCACGGGTCGATTGCTCTTCGCTCTCACTAAGTGGTCGCGTCGTAAGGGACCCGCTAAGGGCGATTCACTAGTTTGATACACTTGTTTCGTTATGTACTGTACGCATTGGTTAAGGGAAAAAGGGGACCAGCTTTATCAAAATGCGTAGAAACGTCCACAAACTGGGAAAGGTACATAAAGCTGTGACTATTATTTCAGTTTTCGTGTGTTAAAATTCTTTACAATAGTTAATAATTACATTTATTTATAAGTATTACAGAAGTTGTATAATTGAATAAACATTCACATCTCTATTGCTTAAGAAACTGTAATTAAAACGAAGATTTTAAGTTCATTGCAAGTTAATAACTATTTTTACAAAGCTTCATACTGCGAGCCGTATACGTACTTTGACACAAATGTGAACTTTGTGACCAACTCCAACTACCACTCAGGAAATATTCCGACAGGAATAAACAACGAAAACCTGTCTCCTCGCCACAACGCTCGAGACTTATATACAAGCGCCGCATGTTGGTATAGACGCTGTCGTTATCCAGATAAATTGTGACGTTAAGCTTTACTGAAGGGGCAGCGACATGGAAGTACGTAATTTTCCGCGCCATCAACGCAAAATGAAGTTGTACCGACTTCAGATTAAGTGCGCGTAGTCCTAACTATGACACCTTGGGAAAGCAATTCCAAAATCATGTTCCACGCTTTCTCTATTAATTTTCTTGTTGTTTTGCAATAAATATTTGTGGGACTTTTTCAACAAAATGTTATTGCCAACCACACGTGAAATCACACGGCTTTCAAAACAATCATGGATTGTTATTAATATTAATAATTTTATTAACTGATTAGTAAGCTTCTTAGAACTCTTTTATTCATATTACAAATGGACAATGTTACGATTCTATTATGCGGATCCTAATTATTTCAACACAGGAATAAAAACCTTAGTGCGAGGTTAGAAACTAATAACTATGTTACGAATTTCTAATGCGTACAGACAATGAAAACTAGAGCTGTCTTCAGCCATGTCAGGAGTCTCTGCTTTCGAGAGATACCAGGAACTTTCTATTCTTTAATTTTGGGTAGCGTTTCATATTTGTGAGATTACGTTCCTATGGGATAATCAAGACGAATGTTAACAGTTTCTTTTTGTACAGCCCTGATTTTTGGAAAATATGAGCTGGAACAATTTTTCCTGTAGCCTAATATTTGCCTATAATTTTGGATGCATTTTTGTTGTCTTGTAATATGGGGAAGTTGTATTTTCTAGATGGGCGCTGCTAGCTTTAGACTAAAGGTAGCAGCACCCATGATTTTTGGGAAATACGAAAGACCCTAAAATTCAGGAATAGACCATTTAATTAGACTAAAATTAGCCTTTAATTTTGGACATGGTTTGGTTTTTGGGAGCTGCCAGCTTTAGATGGCTGAGGAACGCAAAAGGGTACCTGAACATTATTAAGAATTCATTAGTTTTCCTGACCAATAGATGATCCTGATAAATTTATACTCAGTCCACACCGGTGCGTCCGGAATCGTGCCAGAAAACATTTCAGTGGGGAGGGCTCTATTTCAGTTTAGATCCCTAGAAATTACTTTGAAATAGTAATTATTTTAAAATCATCAATGATAATATTTATTTGGATGTGCTAAGATCTAGAACTCCGTATGGTAGTTATGTTAAATAATTGTATACTTTTTAATAATTAAATTGCTTCAAAGAATTGGTTTCCCCGACCGGGATTTTCTGGTTTACACCCAGCTGCTCGGACCACTAAACTACCGAGACATACCGCATTTGGGCGTAAACCAGAAGGCCTGAGTTTGAATCCCGGGGAAACTAATTCTTTGAACAAATTTAATTATTAAAATGCTTTGTTACTCAGTAACATGATCACAATATGAATTTCTTTACGATTGCGGAACATATTCTCCGAGCGTAATTTTGCGTCCAACAAGCTGATGGGAATAGTGACAATTATATATATTTTTTAACGTTGGTTTCAGAGCGATCCTCTTCTTGGATCCGCCACTGGGTGCTTCAGCTAGTTATACATATAATAAATGTATGACTCAAAACTTACTTCTCCCCAAAAGTGCGCCTCAGCTTTTTAAGTTTTTTGTTATATAAATGATTAAAATTGCTACCTTGATTTAAGTTTTATCTTTACAAAAAGAAAATTTCGAATGTAACGGGTTTTTATTTTAGCAAACAAAATATTTTTTTATATTTCTCGTCGAAAAATATTACGGTTTCTAGTTTACATATTTACCTAAAAAGGAATAAATAATCTTCTAAAAGAATATTAAAAAATGTAGTAAGATTTTTTGTATAACTGCGTCACTACCAATATCATTAATTTGGTAATTGATCTCATGTCAGTATCAATCTTTGTGGTGAACAACGAATGATAAAAATTGGTTTCACAACAGGAAAAATATAGTTTAGTAGATTCATCACGTTTATTTCTCTTGATTTGCTCTGTAATATTATCATCTATTATATAATTCAGCAGGGATGTATCACTATTCTCAACATTTTTTTAATTCCTTTACAAACCCTGTGATGGCTATTAGATTCTTCATTCAATAAATTTGACTCACATCACCTCTGGCTCCAACAATAACAATACAGTTTTAGACATTTCATCTGCACTGCTCTTGTATAAGATAAATTTAAGATAAATTTATTTGAACTGCAAATGGACATTACCCGGTGGCAGCTAATTACGTAAATAAGATAATACAGCCAACATGTAAATTATATAATAATAATAAAAAATAATAATATAAATAATAATATAACATTAATAATAAAAATAACAATGATATAAAACTGTCCCATTCATAAAACATTCAAAAATTGTCTTAAAAAAAAAGAAACATCATAATCAAACTCCGCACTTAATTTTTGTTCAACTGCACTTCCCTACACTGCACTAAGACCCTTTGATCACTTCCTACATTATTTCCCTGTTCTATACTGCACGACATCTCACTTCACAATATATTTCTAACGCATCGCTCTATAACTTACTATTGTCAGCTAATTCCCTCATTTATATAGTAATACCTTAAATTAATTTCCTAAACTGTTTTACGTACGAGGAAAGGGTTCAAAGGTTTTTGCAGGCAATATATTTTATTCTTTTATCGTTCGATTTGTAAAAAAACAATTTCCCCATATGCTGGATATAGTACCTTTGACTCACGTCCTTCATCTGTCTAAAAGTGAAGCAAAAACTTTCTTTTTAATATTAAAATATAAATTTCTTGAGAAGCTGACTTACAACACAATTGCTTTGAAAGGATCACACAATTCCTTAGTGTAAAATTTACTCTTCTTTTGTTCTCCTAATAACAACAGAAAGGAAACAAACCATAGAGAAAATTTATAAACGTGTGACCTCCAGAATAATTACCCATATTAAGGTGAAAATTATATTTTTCAAAACGAGAAAAAGTCAGGTAGCTACAAAAAGTGACATAAATTTAATAAATTCATGAGAACTATCAACGCTGTTTAATCACTTGCTAAATCTGTAATGTAGAGTAAATATTAGCACGCATGACTGAAGGTACCTGTATGTGCTCATGATCTGCCAGTCATGAGAGAATGTGGAAACGAGAATTGCGGAGAGCAACGTTGTTATTGCCTAAGCATTTGACTGGACGTGATGGGCAAATCATCCATGGCAAATCCAATCCAATCGGACCGACCGGCGATCCCCTCGTTACTAACTCTGTTTCATGACGGTGAGCAAAGGTATAGAGAACAACGCTTCTGCTGTTTTGAGCGCACGTTACAAAAATCTCACTTACCTACTTTCTTCCCTCATTCTAATTAGATATAAGTACGATTTTGGGGTATTGTTCGAAGATAATGTTGTTTCTTCCATTAATTAAATAGCCGCTTTGTAATAAAAGACATTTTTGAGATATTCTTCAGTTTTAATTGCCTTATTTTATTTCATTTATACACAGCAAATATACTAAACGTCATTCTATGTAGCTCAGTAAATACGAAGAGGCTTTATCCCAAACATGCATTACTGTGGAAATTGGCTCATCTACGAACTGTTAGTGCGTGAACTTCATTAACAGAGTCATAGTTTCAATATACAATGTATGACTAGTTTATTTCAAGAAGAGCCTTTGTGTTAAACAATTTTATTCCGATAATTGGAGGTTAGTAATTCAAGTAAATTGGTCTGACGCGTCCCGCGTGATATGCCACGAAAGTTTATTTTCCCCTCTCCCAGTGACGGTGTTTAAAGCTCTCTAATCTGTTGAATAAAACCAAACTGTGACAGATTTACATCATACATTTGCCACTTCATGACATTTGCAACGTTTTAGTTTCACAATTTTGGTTAGTTTTTAATTTTAGCTTCCCTCCTTGGAAAGCCTCTACTGCTACTTTGCACTATCTCACTTCGTGTGTTATACCAGACAAATATTTAGTGTACAAATCGTCGAAATAGTTGTAAATGAGATGGAAGGAGAAAGAACGAGGGGGAGAGAGAAGTGAGTTCGTGTTTTTTTAAATAATTATTTATTTGCTACTGATCTCAGCCTTGAATTTCAATAATTATCTTGTACTTTGAATCTATAGTGTTACGTATGATTATTTTAAGGCGAATTATTATGTGAAATCGGTGTCGGTAAAAGGGATTTGTCATTGATACTTAATGGTTGATAATCAAGGCTCAACGAGAGCCACCATATTTACTACTAGATATCTCAATGGGCGAGGAGATACAAATTTTTGACCTCTCAGAGGAAACCCTTTCAACCCCAATCTATTTCAGAAAGAATATTTAACCTCAAAGGACTGCATTGTGAAACACAACTGACACCGATATTACTTGGGCAAAATTACTTGAAATCATTAATACCTATATTCTCATATTTATTAGCATAGTTGAATTATGAATAAACGGTATTTAAGGGCATTGTTCGCAACATTTAATAAAAACACATTTCCACTAGTTTCATAAAATATATTCAGAGAAACGCGATCTAGAAATTAGATGTTAGACTACTGCCGTCTAAATAACAATTCTTCCAATCCTCGCCAATGAAGGTGAAGAAAATTGGAATAACATTTCCAAATAATGGTGTTTAAGTATTTCTAGAGGATATTCTGATATTAGAAGAACAATATTGTTTAAGATCGATTAGATAAATACTGAAAGTGTGAATTTCTATACATTGGTATAATCTCGTGCCCATTTATTTGATATTTAAATATCCTTACAAGCAATGTGAATATCTAGGCTTTCAGCAATGTGAACAGATGCCCAACTGTTTATCGACATGATACACGAAATAAATAAGAAAAAAATTGTTTTTTTATATAACTAGGGCGTACCATTGAATAGCATGCAGCATCATCTTGACATAAAGCATTACGCAACGCCCTAATGTGTGCTGCTGATTTAGTGCTATGCTCGCGAAATCCTTAAGTCACTCGTTTACAAGACCACGACCAACTGTAGGTCAATCGCTTTCGGCTCTTACACCTTTTTATATGTTCTTATTCTAGAAAAATAATTTAATTTAAACGGAATAGTGCTGTTTTTCAAACACTACTTCACCTTGTTGGTACTCCTTTTAGTTACACGAAACTACAAAACAGGGGGAAAATGTTTATTCGTTTGGATTATGTATTATAATTATAGATTTAAAATACGTCCAAATTTGTAGCTGTGACGGATTCTTATCAATCATACGTATTCTCTATTCTCCAACTGGTCGAACTTATTCATCTTTAATTTACTCACACTTGCACGCGGTGCGTGCCAGTCGCATTCTTTACTTCCTGACGACAATACTTGCATCATAATTCATTATCGTTCCCGCAAATGTTTGCTGAGTTTCCTGAACAGTTGGAATTCGTGTTTGAACTGCTCTTCCAAGTGCTCAACTGCTTTGCATTTAGTTACTTCTCAATGCAATCCGTGTCAATTACCTACAGTTTTCTGTATAATGTTTACATATTTTATTTTATTTTAGTATTATATCAATGTTGCTATATACCGTTTTTAAAATACACGTTTATTAAATAATTTTATTATTATAATATTTTTATTACTGAAATTATTAGTATGTACTTCATCGATTTATTAGAGACATTCAATTCATTTGACATCGTAAATTTCACATAGACCCTATATCGGAAATTTAAATATTTTATGCAATAAGATATCGTTTTTGAATAAACATAAATGTTTCGCAATTGTTTTTATTGAATGAACAATCATTATCTTATTTTCACACTGAGTGCGCTGCGCTTGTATTTACGTGTTGGAAAGGGATACTAGCACAGAAAGTTTTACTTCATGGCACGGCATTGCATATCAAGTCTATTCAATTTTTATATACACCACTCCTTGAATGAAAAGGACGGTTCATTCGCAATTGGCGAGAACCTTCGTCTTTAAGGCAATCATAAAACTTCCAGCAATACGATATGTCAATCGATCATCGAACTGTCTTGGTTTTCCAGAAGTACGTTTTCAACCGACTGTAAAAGCAACATCGTAGAGCCTCTTTGTAGAACTCATTTTCCAATCACTCCTTTTCTCCTATAACATATTTCTTTTACAAACTTCCTCTCGTCAATTTTAACCACAAAACCATCTCCATTCTGTGTTTCACTTTCCGGCCCAACTAAATTTACACACACTTTCCAACAGAAAGGTTTGCGTCGGCCGAAGCGCGTTCACATACGCCTGCCTGCAATCAAAGAAATACACTCATCGTAAAAAACGCTGCCCCCCGAAGGACCCTATTGATCTGCTGTAAACTTGGAGATATTTTGCACACCATTCGCTAAGCCTGCGATTTCAGTTTCATGGTCAGCTGCGCACTGGGTGGTAGGGGCGTGACGTGGCGCCCTCCGGCCGAGATAAGGGCCTGAAACGGCCGCGCCGGCTAATGCGACATCGGTTAGCGCTGCCAGAGCCTCACCTGCACGCACACTGTGCCTAGGAGACGCGTTCGACAGCCGGTTGTCCAGTTAGACGCGTTCGAGAGAGGCCGCGTCGTGGGTCTGCGGGGGGCTGGCTGGTCCTGTCGCCGTATTGCGCGTCACACCGAACGTACGGACACTACTATCGCCCGCAGTTGGCGGCAATGGTTTGAGGAAGGCACGCACATACGATATGCAGGATCTGGACGACCGCCTCACACCACGACGAGGGAGGACCGTCGGATTGTCCGCCACGCGAGAACGGATCGCACGGCAACGATAGGTGCTATTCAGTGGGCTGTGCAGACTGCACTGTCACGTTCTGTACGTGCAGGCTGTTACACATCGCAGGGCTTACTGCCCGCCGACCGTTAGGATGCCTGCCACTCACCCCAGCAACGTCGCGGCAGACTCCCCTGGTGTCAGGAATGACGCGCCTGAGGTCATGCAGACTGGAAGCGATCGCTATTAGTGATCCTCAGGGAACCGTAATAGTCTCAAGGTACGTTCAGAAGATCCTGCAACCGGTGGTTCTGCCGCTCGTGAACAACCATACCCATTCCCTCTTTCAACAGGTGAACGCGCGTTCCGCATACCGCACCCATCTCCCGGGCATGCCTTGCAGCCGAGGATACTGCATCGCCAGACCTCTCCCTGATCGGGAATGTCTGGGGTGTTAATGGAGAATGTGATCAAGACCCCACCCCTACCCACCAATCTGCATGAATTGCGCGCTCAAGTGCAAGCTGCATGGGATGGACTAGCACAGGACCCCATCCGAGAGCTGCTCATCTCCATGCGGCGGCGTCTGGATGCGTGTGTTCGTCAACATGGCGGCCCCACAAGATATCAACATGTACCGTCTGTGGCCACGTAGCGCAATAAATGTTGGTCACACTCTTTTCTCATACTTTCTCAGAAACTCACAGACTTTTTTTTAGAAAGGAGTCTTAAATCCTCACATTCTACACATGCATTCGAAACCATTTTCGATTTGTTAATCTTTTCTCACTTTTAGAAACTTCGCAAACCCGTCAGGTGGTCAGGTTTAGAGAATACAATCCTACACACTTACAGCACAGAAGTTCGTTGAAAATTCCCTCGTGACGAAAATCATAAATAAATCTTTAAACATAGAACAACAATGAGATAACCATGGAGTGCCAAAGTAATTCAGATTTCACTTCACAAACTCAAAACACCATTGTCACAAGTAGTTATGTTTCTCAATCCAAATCCCAATTAATTTTGTTAATCAATACGTTATCATTACGACGAGCAATGAACAGGCCAACTAGCTTTTCCAGAACCTTAAGACGCTCCAAAAATTCTACTGGGTACTCAATTTTGTTCATTTGGCACCGGATTCTTCCAATCAGTAGCGAGCGCGAAGACGCTACCTTGACGGCGATTCCCTGACGTGGCTACGACGACTCAGCGGCCCCTACAGGGAGCTTGTAATGTAGGATTACTCCAAATATTGTAAATGTTAACACAGATCACTCCATAGTGCGCTCAACGCTACTTAAGGAGTTGGAGGAGTTCGGGAAGGTGATGTGTGTGTGTGTATATACAGACGCAACAAATTTAAAAAAAGTCTATTTCAAATTCGGAGGACTGCAATACCAGTAATTGAATCGTGTGTACAGTTCAGACGCTAATTCGCGATTAATTAAGGCATTATTATTATTATTATTATTATTATTATTATTATTATTATTATTATTATTATTATTATTAATTTTAAGATCGTTTAAGTATTTTTTTGAGAATTCAAATTTCCGTTCCGCAAGAAAGTATACAAATGCGTCACATTAAACTTTTCTGGTGAATGATGTAAATAATTACTATCCACGTTTTTCACGAAACTTGTCAATTCTCATTATAACTGACAGTATAGAGGAGCAGTCTCTATTCCTACTGACTCAAACAGAATTTGGTGATTCAGCCACTATAACATTTACTTCAATTCTAATTCCCAACCAATCAATCGATCGGTCATAAAAAAGCAAATTTTTAGCAAACACCAACTCTCCCACTACAATATACACCAGTACATTGACTATCAGCATAGGTGTAACATTTATGACCTCCATGACTTTTTACTATCTTATTTTTAAAAGTGATTGGTACACTGCTGTCACACGTTGCATCTTTTCTGATAGAAGTCGGCTTCCACGTCTTGGTCTTATTTATATTAAATGAATGCCAGATGCAAATATTCGTCAAAACAAACCTGTTCAAACATTGAAGTACGGAACGTGTACTGCCTAGACGGCGCTGACTCATAAAAGAGTTTAAACTACAAAAGGGAAAACAATGTTGCAAATTGAACATTCAAAGGGAAATATAAACTGGAAATAAAACTCAGTAGAATGAACAAGCATTCACAATTGACGCAAACGTTTTATACTGCGTTTCTACATTTGAGGAAAATGTTGAATATTTCTGTAACAGAACTCTATAATGAAGTCGACATCACGACGAAATATAATTTTCATGTTTAATCCCAAAATATGCTCTAATTAACAGTCGAGGAAGAACATTTCTGATCAGAAATGTTATAGCAATTAATGTCAATACATGTTCATAAATATGATGTAAAATTCATTTGAGGTTTACTACACTCTACAAATTTTTCATTCGCATGACATAAGTGAAAGCGCTTCAATATGTATCAAAGAAATTGTCAGATATCACATTAGAAATAAACAGATACTCTGTACATGAGAGGCAGAACAGTACAATTGAGAATTACCACAAATCTGTCTTAGATAGAATTTGGTTTGGAAAAATTCTATCGTCTATTTAAGTTATGCATCGTGAATTTTGTAACACCGACTTCTATCCATTAATTAATGAGACTATGATATGAATTCTATACTGGCATGAGTCAATATCGCACTTAGACGAAGTAACTGTACATGTACGCGCATTGTACGCGGACTAGCAATTTCGTTTTTTGTCATTAAGTGTGAAATCAAGGTAGGTTTTGGACGTTTCTTCCTTCAAGTATCAATTCTCCTAGTATAACAATATCCAGCTACTTACAGTGTAATATATTTATTGAATTAATATTACCGTTACTAAATACAAAAAGAGTAGTAAATACAAACGAAAAATTCATTTGAAAAATTTTGGCAACGATAATGCGGTACACGTAAGTAATGTAACAAATATTGCATCACCTGCCGGATTCGCTGCACGCGGATTGCGTCATCTGCCGGCGCCCCTTCCCTTCCCCCCGAACTGGACTGTTCCGGACTATTGGCGAATCTCGGGGAAAGGTGGAGAATGTGCTGGTTGTATCGAGACGAGCGCCCGCCAGGTACAAATGCGCCGCTGCCGACGGCCGCGAGTCAGTAAGAAGTAGCTGTCAAATCAGTAAGTAAGAAGTCAGTAAGAAGTTAGTAGACAGTGAGTAGCAGTCAAGTCTGTCAGTAGTCGTCAGTCAGTCAGTGTAAGGTAGGCGGTGTGTGTATGTCAGTGTAAGTAGTAGTCGGAAGTAAGCAGCCGCGGATCAGTTAGCGTATGTAATCAATGAATAAGCAGTCAGTCCGTCAGTGTGTCTGAAGTAGAAGCAATGCTGTTAAGTGTGCATTGCGGTGAACAGTGGTGCAGTCGGTGAACAGCAGTCAGCAGTTTGAAGTCTGCAGTGGAAGCTGAGCTGTGAAGTGTGCATCGCGGTAAACAGCAGTGCAATGGACCCTGGTGTGCGCAGTGAAGTGTCGTCTGCGCAGGGAATTGTGATCAGCGCAGTGGACCGTGGACAGTGCAGCGGACTGTGTGATACTGTAGAAGAAGTAATCAGTGTAAATAAATAATCAAATTGCAGAGAACAGTGTAAATAAATAATGAGAAGTGAATTGTGTAAATAAGTAATCAAGAGAAAGGAGTCGTGTGTAAGAGAAATAATTAGTGAAGAACACAAGGGCTGTGTAATATACCTGTATATAGATCAAGTAGTTTTTAGTGTTAATAGGGTTTTGTGTATTCTTGATTACGAATAAACTTCTCTGTTTAAATATTACTTCTGCGTGTTTTAATTCGCCACCAAGAAACATTACAGTAATTTTAAAACACTATTAAAATCCTAGTGCAGGTAATTATTGTGCTGTTGCTAGAATTCAGCGCCTATGAAGCCACGTAGGTGGAATAGGTTAATAATAATAATAACAATAACAATAACAATAATAACAATAACAACAATAATAATAATAATAATAATAACAATAATATTGCCTATATTAATGACGAGACCCAGGTCATATGGTTTGCTTGAAGTCGTAGGCTTCCGCGACCAGAGTCATGTGGGTGATCTGGGCTGTCCGGGTGACGCCGCGTCGAAGGCTGAGTTGCCGACGTTTCGACCATCCTGTCGTGGTCTTCCTCAGGGCTGGTATGCCAGCATACTGGTGCATGCTGGCATACCAGCCCTGAGGAAGACCACGACAGGATGGTCGAAACGTCGGCAACTCAGCCTTCGACGCGGCGTCACTCGGACAGCCCAGATCACCCATATGGTCTGCTTTTCCACCTAACCACTTAATTTACATACATACAGAGTAGTAAGATTTTAAGAGGGGAGGACAAGCTGTACATTTACTGGGAGTACAAAACTAGGGTCCATCCCGGCATACACCTTAAGCGATTGAGTAAACCTAGGTTACAGGGCCCACTGTCGGATCGAAGTCGCAGTTCGCCCGTTAGTGACCAGGTTTAGAGCTCTCCCAAGAGCGGAATCGATGTGCGGAACGTTCCAGGGCATATCATGAGTGGGAAGTGGGCAATTATTGCGATTTTAACAATAGTGTATTATAAATTTCCCCAACCTTTGACAGCATTTTTACTTGAAAATAATAGTTCGCTGTGTAACGAATATAAAAAATGCCACTTTTTATATTATAAAATATTGAGATCAACAATAATTATATAATTCAACAATAACATCAAGATGTATTGTAAATCGGACAAAAACGTTTGGGTTAAAAAAATCTCCGATATATGTTCAGCATAACCTATAACTTCGCACGTCACCTAATTGCCCAGAGTATGATGAAAGGTAGGAGATCGTCTCTGCAGGACTCAGTTTGACAAAAGTATTCACATGATTCTTCGTTTAGCCTAATAAATGAAAAGTACGAGACATTTGAAATTTATGATCAATATTTCTTATAGTATAGTTCCAGGAAATTACTAAAGATTTCTTGTTATTAAAACATACTTGAAACGTTAGCATAGTATATCGTGACCTTTAAATCTAGTATTTTAAGAAGTCTCCTCTGAATCGCATAAACGGGAAACTTTTCTCAGGAAAAACGAAGCGTTTTCAGTCTCACAACACGGGTTTAGAAAATCAAAATCTACGGAAACTGCCATTTTTTATTTTCTTAAAGATGTTGCTTCATCAGTGGACCAAAATGAAGCACCCATTGGAATATTTTTAGATCTTTCGAAAGACTTTGGGGTTACTAAACATAACATCTTAGTATCAAAATTACCTTCTTATGGAAATCGTGGTATCGCCCTAGATTGGTTAACTTCTTACCATAAACTTCGATCTCAAAGAGTATAAATACCGCACTGGAACGAAAGGACATTTAGTCATCTTTCCAATTCTTTACCAATTGAATATGGGGTTTCGCAAGACTCAATCTTAGGTCCTATCCTCGTTCTTTTATACGTAAACGATATGCCGTCGTCTATTAAAACAGAAGAACGGTTCTGTTTGCCGATGACACGAATGTTCTTTGCAAAAAAGAAACAATAAATAGTATGATTTTAGAAGTTTCAAATTGGTTTTGTAATAACAAATTAATAGTTAATGAAGGAAAAACAATTTCAATGCATTTTTGTCTTACAAATTAGGAATAGCATGCTCCATTGAAAATTAATTATATGCAATTATGATGTTCAGGTAACAAAATTTCTAGGTCAGTCAATTCAAATGGAATGTCTCAAATGGAATGTGCATGTAACAAAATTAAACTCTAAATTAAGTTCATTATGTTACGCATTCGGAATTCTATCAAATTCTGTCAGTCTTCAAGCAGCTCGTTGCGTGTGTTTTGCAAATGTATATTCCCGCCCGAGATATGGTATAAAATTCTGGGGAAACACATCATGTTGTACTCAGACCTTTAGATTGCAAAAGAAATTTATTCGAATAATGAAAAAATGCCATCCACGTTACCCTTGCAAGCCTCTCTTCATCGAGCTTGGAATCTTACCATTGCCTTGCCTATATATTTACGAATCTGTAATATTTGTCAAAATTAACTTACTTAACGGTGGGAACCTATTTTCATGCAATACTGATATTTATAATTACAACATGTCGTAAAAATCACTTTTATCAAGTGTCAGTATCAACAGCTCACTATCAGAAATCCACATACAATACATGTTTGTTACTTTACAACGCACTGCCAGATGACATTAAACAATTAAAGACGGTTCACAAATTTAAGTTAAAAGTAAAATATTTTCTGTTGCATAACTGTTTCAATACAATTAGAGTCTAAGCTGAATATCAAAAAGAAAAACAATGTTTACTTTAACAAAACATTGATATATAATGAATTAATTTACATTTGTATTGTATATTTTTTTAAATATACTTAATATGTTTGTAACAAATAATGTATTTCAGCCTCCGGGTCAATGACCCCCATCTTGATCAGGTTTTTGGCCAGTTTCCCTGATCAATTGAACTATGCCCACGTTTTGTTGAACTCTCCTTTTGCTTGTAATGTTAAGAGTAGAGGTAAGGGCGAGTTGCTATTTTGTTAGCAATGCTGATAGATCATACTTGCAATTTGTGTACCGATGCAAATAAGTTCTCTATATCTCAGAAACAAACATGACTATTTTTCAAATATTTCTAATCTTACGATTTTTAAAATTTATTTTTAAAATTTATTTACTTTATTTATTTATGTTAACCGTTTACCCACCGTTCAACTATATATAGTTAAAATGACCGAAAGGGATTCTGGAACTCAAGAAAACGTGCGCAGATAATCTTTTCCCCCCTACGTCACATACAGTTTTAACTGTTTTGTTATTTGACTGAATAAATCAAAATCTAAATCTAAACGTTCAAACCGCCATGACGCTTGCATTAGAAACCATTTTATCTAATTTTCCTTCAACGACTTTTGTTAAAACAAACCTCCCTTTCTTATTTCTCTCTTTGAAACTCGTCCTAAGGCGTTAATGTTCACAATGCCGTACGTAGACATTCTTCTTTCCCGCGATTGGATAAAGATCCATTTCACTTCGTGTTACACATTAAAAGCGCCATTTGTAGATAATACTATATCAAAGCCACTAATCATTTGCTCTGTCGGTCAAGTATTACTCAATGAAATTTTATGTGAATGTTACACTCTGAGATGGTTTTACTATGCCTTCATATGCCAAGACTACGATTATGTCGCTTGGGACAATCTTCTAAATCTCTACACTGGGACGATCTCCCGAATGTGTGTTTATCATCGGAGCAACCTATATTATGTGTCGCTGTATAGATTATTAATTATTAATGTATTAATATTTCCCGTTTCAGTGCCTGCGTTTACATTGTTTCACATTGTAACTTAATATTCAAATCAAGACTAAAATATGCATATTGTAATTAAGAAATTAATAATTAAGTAATTTATCAAGGAACGAACATCGAGAAGTACTTGCAAAACAAATTTCGAGAACAAGTTGCAAAACCCTCTCCCATTTCTTATAATTTTGCGAAATTTCAAAACTCAATATTGTTATAAAAACTCAACGTGAAAGCAACTAATGCTGTCCTTACACGAAACAAAGAAGAAAGATTATTACAACCTCGGCCCGAAAATAGGCATCTAGTTTTACGCGATTGTATTTGCGTGGTGCACAGTGGTCGCGCTCCAGAGTTTCGATTTAGGGTAGGCTGAATCGATTGAACCTAGAGGTCCTCACAACTCGGAGGCACTGAAAATAATCAAAATTATTTTCAAAAATTTAGTTCAAATTTAAATATATACAATTAAAACCTTATTAACGGTCATTTTTTTGAATTTGTAATATTTTTATTTTCAGTGTATTGACTAAAAATAAAAGCCCCTGAGAGGAATATGGCAGAAATATTTAATAGCAAAAGAACTCCAATACCAAAAATCGTTTGCAAATAGGAAAGAATTCTACCACTAACTACGCCGGCAATTTAGTAATATTCTTATTCCCTCGAATAAAGCAAGGAAATGGTCCATTAAAATGTCATAGTACATCAATCATAGTGCTAATTGTCAACTGAGAGTAAAACTATGCAATAATTGCATTAACTTACTTCGTCGATTTTAGGTTTAACAGACAAAGTTTATTGTCCGTTAAAAGATCTGTCCTCTCGTAATAAAGAATTGTTACTTGTTAAATAATTACACATTATTGACATATAAAAAAATAATTTAATGATTTTATAAAAGATAACACAAAACGCAAACGTGGAAAGAATTTGCCACTGAAACATTCCTACCACTTGGCCAACGTGTTTATATCACGCAAAACCTAAAAAGAAAATAAACATAAAGTTGTGACAAATATTACAAATTGGTTGTTTTTTAGAACAAATCGAGTACACATAGTGTATTTTCTCATTAAGCCACCATACCACGCCTCGCGCCGCTTCAGCTTTCGTATTCAGATTCGTAGAGCGAATCAGAAGTTGTCCATGGTCGCAGGACCACCGGGCTTCCCAAAAGGAGGGACAGGCCTGTTTTAGAATGTTCTATTACATGTTTGAAACGTACGTCCGCTTCATAGTACGAGGTGTCACAAACGTGCAAAGTTGTACGACAAATTTGAATCTATTTTCACAATGGAAACGGATTATTTATAAAATGCGGAATGTTCGCACCGGCTGAAACTGATAATAAATACTCTGATGAAGACGATACAAAGGATTTTTAACACGTATGTAGGATAGTAATTTTAACAGGTATGTAGCCCATGTAATTTTAACATTGTATGTGGCTACGATGAAGGTCTTTAAGCCATTACAAAACCTAAGCTTAGCATTTTCACTTCTGGAATTCACCCTAGATGGTATTTCCATCGCATCAAAAACGTATCAATAATATTAGAATACACGTGTCCAGGGAGGAAAACGAAACATTGAAAGTGCCCTTAAGTCAAGTTAAAACATATTTGGTCTAAAACACTTCTATTGGAATTCGAATAGTTGAGCTGTAATAGAAAGTCAACAGTAAGTTTGAAAAAATATTTTCTTTGCAACAATTTACTCTTCAGAAACATACTTACACTTAATTACACTTACATTTAATACTATATTCTTTACAAAAGAAATAAATACATGTTTCCAAAAATCAAATTAATACACATAAAAAATTGAATTTTGTTAATTGGGGTTTTTCAGGTCATTTGGTAAACTTTGCATGAGATATCTGCGTACTCGACGACCGATAGAGCACAGGTACGACACACGAGAAGGAAGAGAGCCATCGTGTACTATCGCTGTTCAGAAAACATCGGGTATCGTAATGCGAGCTAGGAATTTAATCGTCCAGAAATCTGTTTTCAATATGTTAGCTGTTTCTTTAGTTATCTTTTTTATTTTGTTTACCAAAATATTGTAATTTGGGGAGTGGGTGGGGTGGAGATGAAGCTGCGTAAGGAGATGCTACTAATATTAAGTCGATGTTGCTGAGACGGCATTCAGTGTAGCACGCTCTCATCTCTGTAACATCAGCCGCATACACGTTCCTCCCACTAAGTCTAGAATTGAACTCATGTCATCTTTGGCGCAACTTGAAATAGTGGCTGATGTGTACTTACAATGATTGTTCTAAATGTTCTCCTCCTCTTCTGATACACAGCTTGCCCCGTTGTAGTACGGGAGAAACTACAAATATTGTATTTACCTGTTATTCCTGATTTCCTAAAAAAAACTTCTGAAAGTTACGTGAAGGGTGCAGCTCTGTTACTAACGTGACGAGCATACATTATACTTCTAAAATGACCCCAAACTTCAAAATAGACTTAACTAAAATCTGGTGATCTTGCTGGTCAGTTTTGACGCTCACTGCTATCTTTCCATCTACCTGAATACTTCATATATAAGTTCTGCATATTTCGTTTAAAAAAGAAAAAATCCGTAGTGATGAAAATATACCGAAAATGTATTAGAGCTCTTTCGACACCATACAGAGTATATTTATCGAATGGAAATTATTCCTATCTAGAAATGTTTATTCTCTATAAAACGACCTTATTCCAGGGGCGGGTACCTAAATAGATTTTGTATGTATACTTTCACAAACACGAAAATGCTTTTACAACATTCTACAAATCCCCGAAGCAGTCGCAAAAGTGAGGCATGATTAGTCATCACATTTCATTGGCGACTTTACGCCCTGAAGCTCGCAGACGTTAAGTTATGAAGTCACCCCGTCAACTCTACCTGCTACAGCGCCTAGAAAATTATTGGAGCGACAACATCGCGCTGCCCCTCAAATTGTTGGGGAGGGGGGGGGCATCGAGAGAAGGAGAGAAGTTGAGGAAACGGTGGCTCCTCGTTAAAAGGATCCGACTCAGCAATTACTTTCCTGTCGTGAGGACTTGTCAAGAAAGTCTTGGCAGTTTCTGGAAGTATGCTGTCCGTTCACCAAACCCGTCTACACTCTAACTGGCGAGGAAAATGATTCCTTATCGGTGCAAGTTTTCTCTCCTACTTCCCTTCACCTAAACATAACGTTTTCTTATTAATTATAGAAAACTGTTTCGTAGGTGCTGCTTTATTACCGACGCAAGAATCTTATTTTGGTTTGGTTTTTGTTCCACACTCTACTTGCTTTAATTAACGTTTTGTTGGAGCTTGATTAACACGCGCATTTGTCTCTGCGAGCGTTGATAAGGTACTCCTTCCATTCACAATGAAGTGGGTTTCGTTTCAGAAAGCGAAATTGCGAAATAAATTACTATTTTGATAAATTCGTGGGGGACCCGACAATAATCAAATCTACATAATGAGCCCCAGAAGGCTGTCAGAGAGAAATGAGCGAGCGGAAAGGAGGCCGCGAGGTTGCAAACAAAAAGGAAGGAAAGAGCGCGGGTGAAAAAAGGAAAACCCGGCCCGGGGCCTGTATTAACCCGCGCTGCAGGCAGGGCGCAGAGCCCGCGGGGGGTCCGTCTCGCGGCCCGACCCGGCCCATGCGCACCCTCGGCCCCGGCCCGCGGGCCTCTCCACGAGGGCCGCTCTCTTCGCTCACTCGACGGCGCCCGCCGGGCTGCGGCGCGCCCGCACGCTATCACGGCCGCCGACCCGCGGCGCGGCGCGGCGCGGCGCGGCGCCCGAACGCCCGCGCCCGCGTAGGGCGGCGGCGGAGGAAGAGGGCTCGAGAGGAGAGCACGGGGAGCGAGCCAGCCCGGCGCACGGGATCGAAAGCGCGCGCGACGACAGGCAGCCCACCCACGCCGCCTACACCACCTCAGCAGCCAGCCGACAAGCCACCGCGGCTTCGCCCGCCGACACGCCCCAACCCGCCCGCCGGCCACCCCACGCTCGTCGTGCTGTCGCCGCGTTCGGTCGCCAGCGGAGTGCGGGCCACGCCCCTGCCCTTCCCACGCACCCCCGTTTCACGCCCCTACCCGCGCGCGCGGGTCGCCGCCCGCGCCGCAATGTGTATGGAAGAAGGCTCGGAGGATTACGGCAAGTTGGCCGTCGGGCCGTATAATGAACGAAGCGGCGGCAGGCCACTGCGCCCCCCCCCAGTGGCCACCCCGCCGCGCCCACGTCCCGCTACGCGGCGATCCGGTCCGTGGCTGCCGTGGCGGCGGCGGTGGCGGTTGGTGTGTGCAGGCGGGGCACGCACAAAGGGCGGCGGCGGCATAGCCCAAAAGCTGAGCAGCGTCAGACGTGCCGGGTGTGGAAAGGGGTAGCCATGTAGGAGAGGGAGATCCTCGCCACGCTCAACGCCTGACGGGGCGTCGGGCACGCCGCGGCGTCCACTGCTTCAAGGCGCGCCACTTTTCCCCTCCGCTGGCCGTCCCAGCCCCGGCGCGCGCCACTGCCCGGCCCCCACCCCGCCGCGCGGGGCCGCCAGCGCTCGTCCGGCAGACGCCCACCATCACGCAGCGCGTTCGTTAGCGATGAAGATGAAACGATGTTCCGTTTCAGCGGTTCCGACGAGTGCGAGGTGTTTACTCGGGCTCCTCTGTTGAATGTTCTCTCTTCCGTTACGAAGCGGCCCGACTTTCAGGCTGTTTTCAATCTCGTAAAAACGTCAAACGATCCGCGCGTTCGCGGGCGATACCGCGAACCCCCAGGCGCCGCCGTCGCTCCCCGTAATTTGGGAGAAACCTGAGACGAGGAGGGGGAAGCAATGGCCACGAGGAGGCGGAGGCGGCGGCAGCGGCGGCTCATGCCGGCCTTGCCAAGAAGTTCGTAAAAGTTGAACATCGCTGCAGGGATAAACGTCTTTAAAAAATTATCTCAGAATGTTTAGGGAAAAAAGCCCTTCAATATTTCAGGCATTTGACGCATTCCGACGAAGGCGAAACAATATGAAAAGACAAAGAGGGGAAATTAGGAGGCGCCAGGGCGAGTGGGGAGGAAGAAAGGGGCGGGGGACGCTGAGGAAAAGGGGGTTGGCGATGGACGCTGGATGCCCTCATGGGTTTTCCAACGACGTCCTGCGTCACGCGAGTTGTGAACAAGACTCTCTTAAAACAACCCGCGAATATTATGCAAAAATTAAGAAGTTTCTGATGTTTGTGGAAGTTCACGAAAGTTCAAAATTTACGGAGACTGTGATAAGTGGATCTGCAGGAGGAATTCGCAGTAAAGAAGCTTTAGAAGAGCGCGGAAGTAAAAAGTGCCTGTGGACGGCGCAACTTTGCGATGCGAACGAAATTGGCTCTGTTCCCCCGAGTCGAATGCATCGATCGGCATGCCGGGCTGCGCCGCCCAGCGCCCCAGGCGGCCGCCGGCGCCGGCCCGCGATCGCGGCTGAAGCCCTCGCCGAGCTTCGAGCGGGGCCTGATGCGGGCGGGGCGGGGGCGGCGGGCGGAGAGGCGGCGGATCGCGAGGGCTTCAAAGCGCGATCGCGGAGCCGGCTGTCCGGCCGCCATGGGGCGCTGCGCGCATCCCGCATGCCGATCATGCATTCGACTCGGGGAACAGACAATTTCTTCGCATCGCAACAGTTTGCGCCAGTCCGACAGCACTTTTTACTTCCGCGCACTTCTAAAGCTTCTTTACTGCGAATCCTCCTGCAGATCCACTTATCACAGTCTCCGAAATTTTGAACTTCGTGAACTTCCAACAAACATCAGAAACTTCTTAATTTTTGCATAATATTCGCGGTTTTTTAAGAGAGTTCTTGTTCACAACTCGCTGTACGCAGGACGTCGTTGAAAACCCCATGAGGCATCCAGCTTTCATCGCCAACCCCCTTTCCTCAGCCGTCCCCCGCCCCTTTTTTCCTCCCCACTCGCCCTGGCGCCTCCTAACTTCCCCTCTTTTTCTGTTCATATGTTTCGCCTTCTCGGAATGCGTCAAATCCTGAGAATATTGAAGGCTTCTTTCCCTAAACATCTGAGATAATTTTTTTAAAAAGACGTATTATCCCTGCAGCATTTTAACTTTACGAACTTTTGCAGGCGCATGCAGCCGCCGCTGCCGCGCTCCCCTCCTCGGCCATTGACTTCCCCCTCCTCGTCTCAGTTTCTTCCCCAAATTACGGGAGCGACGGACCGGCGCCTGGCGTTCGCCGGTATCGCCGCGAACGCCCGGATCGTTTGACGTTTTACGCAGATGAAAACAGCTTGAAAGTCGGGTCCGCTTCAGTAACGAAGAGAGAACATTCAAACAAGGAGCCCGAAGTAAACACCTCGCACTCATCGAACCCTGAAACGAACATCTTTCATCTTCATCTCTAACGAACGCCTGCGCGCTGCGTGATGGTGGGCGTCTGCCGGACGAGCGCTGGCGGCCCCGCGCGGCGGGGTGGGGGCCGGGCAGTGGCGCGCGCCGGGGCTGGGACGGCCAGCGGAGGGGAAAAGTGGCGCGCCTTGAAGCAGTGGACGCCGCGGCGTGCCCGACGCCCCGTCAGGCGTTGAGCGTGGCGAGGATCTCCCTCTCCTACATGGCTACCCCTTTCCACACCCGGCACGTCTGACGCTGCTCAGCTTTTGGGCTATGCCGCCGCCGCCCTTTGTGCGTGCCCCGCCTGCACACACCAACCGCCACCGCCGCCGCCACGGCAGCCACGGACCGGATCGCCGCGTAGCGGGACGTGGGCGCGGCGGGGTGGCCACTGGGGGGGGGCGCAGTGGCCTGCCGCCGCTTCGTTCATTATACGGCCCGACGGCCAACTTGCCGTAATCCTCCGAGCCTTCTTCCATACACATTGCGGCGCGGGCGGCGACCCGCGCGCGCGGGTAGGGGCGTGAAACGGGGGTGCGTGGGAAGGGCAGGGGCGTGGCCCGCACTCCGCTGGCGACCGAACGCGGCGACAGCACGACGAGCGTGGGGTGGCCGGCGGGCGGGTTGGGGCGTGTCGGCGGGCGAAGCCGCGGTGGCTTGTCGGCTGGCTGCTGAGGTGGTGTAGCGGCTGGGTGGGCTGCCTTGGTCGTCGCGCCGCTTTCGATCCCGTGCGCCGGGCTGCGCTCGCTCCCCGTGCTCTACCTCCGAGCCTCTTCCTCCGCCGGCCGCCACTACCGGGCGCGGGCGTTCGGCGCCGCGCCGCCCGCGCCGCGCCGCGGGTCGGCGGCCGTGATGCGTGCGGGGCGCGCCGCAGCCCGCGGGCGCCGTCGAGTGATGCGAAGAGAGCGCCCTCTGGAGAGGCCCGCGGGCCGGGGCCGAGGGTGCGCATGGGCCGGGTCGGGCCGCGAGACGGACCCCCCGCGGCTCTGCGCCCTGCCTGCAGCCGGTTAAACAGGCCCCGGGCCCGGGTTTTTTCCTTTTTTCACCGCGCTCATTTCCTTCCTTTTTGTTATGCAAAACCTCGCGGCCTCCTATTCCCGCTCTGGCTTCATTTCTCCCTACAGCCTTCGGGGGTTCATTATGAATTTATTATTGTCGGGTCCCCCACGAATTTAGTCAAAAATAGTAATTTATTTTCGCATATTCGCTTTCTGAAACGAAAACCCACTCATTCGTGAATGAGGAGTACCTTATCAACCTTCGCAGAGACAAAGATGCGCGTTGTTAATCAACTCAACAAAACGCTTAATTAAAGCAGTAGAGGGTGAACAAAAACCAACCAAAATACAGATTCTTGCCGGTCTAAAAAGCACACCTACGAAACAGTTTATTCTATAATAATAAGAAAACTTGTTTAGTTGAAGGAAGTATGAGAGAAAACTTGCACCCATAAGATCATTTCCTCCCAGTTTAGAGTTAAACGGTTTGGTGAACGGACAGCAGTACTTCCAGAAACTGCCAAGACTTTCTTGACAATCCTCACGACAGGAAAGTTAATTCTGATTCGCATCCCTTTTTTAACGAGGAGCCACCGTTTCTCAAACTTCTCTCCTTCTCTCGATCCCCCCCCCTCCCCAACAATTTGAGCAGCGAATGTTGTCGCTCAATAATTTTCTAGGCGCTGTAGCAGGTAGAGTTACGGGGTGACTTCATAACTTAAACGTCTGCGAGCTTCAGGGCTTAAAGTTCGCCAATGAAATGTGCATGACTAATCATGCCTCAGCTATTTTCGACTGCTTCGGGATTGTAGAATTTGTTGAAAAGCATGTTTCGTGTTTTTGAAAAGAATATACATACAAAAATTCTATTTACGTAGCCCGCCCTGAATAAAGTCTTTTTTATAGAGAATAAACATTTCTAGATAGGAATAATTTCCATTCGATTAAATATTACTCTGTATGTGTCGAAAGAGCTCTAATACATTTTCTGATATTTATCCCCACTACGATTTTTTTCTTTTTTTAAACAAATATGCAAACTTATAATGAAGTATTCAGTAGATGAAAAGATAGCGAGTGAGCGTCAAAACTGTACCAGCAGACACCCAGATTTAGTACAGTCTATTTTGAAGTTGGTCACTTTTGAAGTATCAATGTATGCTCGTACGACTTATAACAGAGCTGCATCCTTCACCGTTAAACCTTCAGAAGTTTTTTTAGTAAAATCAGGATAACAAGTAAGAACAATATTTGTAGTTTCTTCCCGACTACAACGGGCAAACTGTGTATCAGAAGAGGAGAAGAACAATTTAAACAATCATTGTAAAGTTACACATCAGCCACTAATTTCAGTTGCCCGCCAAAGAGACATGATTCAATTCTTAGACTTAGGGGAGAACGTGTATGCGGCTGAATGTACAGAATTGAGAGCGTGCTACACTGAATTGCCTCTCAGCAACATCGACTTAATATTAGTAGCACTCTCCTTACGCAGCTTCATCTCCACCCACCACTCCCAAATTACAGTTATTTGGTAAACAAAATAAAAAAGATAACTTAAAGAAACAGTCTAACATATGAAAACAGATTCTGACATTAAATTCCTAGCTCGCATTACCTATACCCGATGTTTTCTGAACACGATATACACGATGGCTCTCTCCTCTTCGTGTGTCGGACGCTCTATCGGTCTGTCGAGACGCAGGATATCTCATGCAAGCCTTTACCAAATATGACCTCTCGCAAAAACCTCCCAATTAACCAAAATACAATTTTTCATGTCTTATTAAGTTGAATTCTTTAAAACATCATGTTAATATTTCTTTTTTACAAGTAATGTATATATTAAACTATTAAGTGTAAGTATGTTCTTGGAAAGCAGTAAATTGTGCAACAGAAAATATTTTCTTTCAAAAACTTACTAGTGACTTTCACTATACAGCTCAACTATTCGAATTCCGAATAGAAGTGTTTTTAGACACAATATAGTTTTAACTACTTAATGCACTTTTATCAATCTGTTCGTTTTCCTCCCGGACACTTTATTCTAAATTATTATACGTTTTTATCGATGATAATACCATATCTAGGGTGAATTCAGAAGTGAAAATCTAAGCTTAGTTTTGTAATGCTTAAAGACCTTCATCGTAGCCACATACAAGTTAAAATTACGATGGGCTACATACTGTTAAAATACATATCCACATACGTGTTAAAAATCCTTTGTATCGTCTTCATCAGGAGACTTGATTATCCTAGTTCAGCCGGTCGAACATTCCGCATTTTATAAATAATCCGTTTCCTTGTGGAAAATAGATTCACATTGTCGCGGTACAACTTTGCACGTTTGTGACACCTCTTCTATAGCGGACGTACGTTCAAAACATGTAATAGAACATTCTAAAACAGCCTGTCCCTCCTTTCGGAAGCCCGGTGTCCTGCGACCATGAACAACTTCTGAGTCGCTCTACGAATCTGAATACGAAATGAAGCGGCGCGAGGCCTGTATGTGCTTAATGAGAAAATACACTATTGGTACTCGATTTGTGCTAAAAAAACTAACCAATTTTGTAGATATTTGTCCACAACTGTAGTTATTTTCTTTTAGGTTTTGCTATATAAACACCGTTGGCCAAGGGTAGGAATGATTTCAGTGGCAGAATTCTGTCCACGTTTGCGTTTGCTTGTCTTATCTTTTAAAATCATGAAATTATTTTTATGATTGCAAATATATGTGTAATTATTAACAATAACACATTCTTTATTACATGAGGAACCAGGATCTCTTTTAACGGACAATAAACTTTGTCTGTTAACCTAAAATGACGAAGTTAATTAAGTGCAATTATTGCATAAGTTTACCTCTCCAGTGACTAATTTGCCACAGATTGACTGTACTTATGACACATTTTAAGACCATTTCCTGCTTATCGATGGAATAGAATATTACCTAAATTGCCGGCCGTAGTTATTGTAGAATTCTTTCCTATTTGCAAACGCTTTTGTATTGAAGTCTTTTGCTTATTTTAAATATTTCTGCCATATTCCTCTCAGGGCTTTTATTTTTGATCAATTAACACCTGAAAATAAAATATTACAAATTCCAAAAAAATGACCGTTAATAAGGTCTTTAAGTTGCATATCATTAAATCTTGAACTAAATTTTTGAAATAATTTTGATATTTCATGCCTCCGAATAGACACCTAGGCTTCAATCGATTCAGCCTACCTAATCGAAATCTGGAGCGCGACCACTGCGTGCACCACGCCAAATACAATCGCCGATGAAATCAACTAGAGCCATATTTTCGGGCCTAGGTTGTAATAATCTTCTTCTTTTGTTTCGTGAATGACAGCATTAGTTGCTCCACGTAAGTTTTTAATCAACAATATTGAGTTTAAATTTCGCCAAATTATAAGTAATGGAGAGGTATTGCAGACTTGTTCTCAGAAATGTTTTGCAAGTACCTCTCGAGTTTCGTTCTGATAAATTACTTAATTATTAATTTCCTTAATTACAATTAGGCATATTTTGTCTTGATTTGAATATTAAAGTACCATGTGAAAACAATGTAAACGCAGCACTGAAAACGACATATTAATGTACATTAATAATTAAATAACTCTAACAGCACACAAAGAAGGTTGCTCCGATATAAACACACATTCGCGGAGATCGTCAATGTAGAATTAAAGATCGTCCCAAGCGCACATATCATGTTGGCATATGAAGGCATAGAAAACCATCTTCATCGTGTAACATTCAATAAAAGTTCAATTGAAGTAATACTTGACCACAGAGCAAAATTATTAGTGGCTTGAATATGAGCTATAGTCTACAAATGGCGCTTATTATATGGTAACACGAAGTGAAAATGGATCTTTATCAATCGCGGGAAAGAGGAATGATCACGTACGGCATTGTAACATTAAACGCCTTAGGACGAGTGTGCAAAGAGAGAAATAAGAAAGAGGTTTGTTTTAACAAAAGTGCGTTGAGGAAAATTAAGATAAAATGGTTTCTAAGCAAGAGTCATGGCTGGGTCTTGAACGGTTTAGATTTAGATTTTGATTGATTCAGTCAAAATAATCAAAACCAGTAAAAACTTGTATGTGACGATAGGGGAAAAAGGATTATCTGCGCAGCGTTTTCTTGAGTCCCAGAATCCCTTTCGGTCCAATTTTTAACTATATATAGTGAACGGTGGGTGAAACCCGATTAACATTTAAATGTTAAATAAATTAAATTAAATTTTTTAAAAAAAAATAAAATTTTAAAAAATCGTTAGAAGATTAGGGAAAAATAATTTGAAAAAAAAATAAGGTTCATGGGGTTTTTGGTTTCCTTGATAGGATATTTAAGAAAAGGGAAAAACTGTATTTTTGGCCCCCCATTTTCGGGGTTTTTAAAAAAAAAAAAAAAAACCAAAAAAAAAAAAAACCCCCCCGCGGCGCCCCCCCCCCCCAAAAAATTTTTGCAAAAAAAGTATTGATTCTTAATCCCAAAAAAATCGCCATTGCCTAAACCAAAAAATAGCAACTCGCCCTACCTCTACCTTAAATCTCTCTCT
>BOPP01000018.1:11614266-11633808 GCA_017312745.1 Gryllus bimaculatus | reverse complement strand
CCGCCCTCGCGCACGCCGCCGACGCCGCTGCTGCAGCCCCGCCTCAGCCGCATCGCTTCTACCGCCCGATGCGACTCTAGCTACGTAGCCCAGTCCAATTCAAGCAGTGTCTGGAGGAGAATTCTAACAGCCGTCTGTTCTGATCGGTAGTTTTCCATGGCTTCTCCGATCAATTCCTGGTGAACGCCGGACCAGAAGCCTAACAAACGCGCCGCGGACCGCAGACGATCTTTCTTCATCTTTGTCGCCTGCACCTCCCTTACATACAGTTACACTAACAAGTATGTCAGGAAGCCTGTCCGAAGTTTAGGACTTCTTCCGGCTGGGACGGTGTTCAGCTGGCTAGGGGGGGAAGGAGGTAAGATAAAACGTACGTCGGTGACGGATCGCACGTACGAGCGGGGGAAAAACAGCACCACCTCTCAGGCTTTAACATTTAGTTCACTTACAGCTATCAATTAGCCAGTTATATAGGCGACCGGAACCAAAAATTACTCACCCACTCTACCGACCATAGTGCCTCTTGACCGCCGATCAACTTCTAACTGGATTTCCCAACTGTCTTCAAACAGATTTCATTTGTTCTTTTTTAGGCTCTTTCTCTGGACGTCTTCTTTCTCTCGGCGTCTACACTAGAATATTGTGTGTAATAATCATTCCTTCTTCCAAAGATGTTGTTTTGCTCCTCTCCAACGGATTAAGTTCGTTACGCGAGTCGATTTCACTGTCTAGAAGATCGTTCAAAAAATTGTCTAGAAGATGCTCTAATATTTCATCTATTATACCCTCTTTCTTCATGTTGCTTCACTACCGTCGGGGTCACTCCTAAAGAGCTGCTTTGCTGCTGTTGAACGTAAAGCATTTACTACGAGAGGCACCCCTAATAATTGAAAAATAGTTCCAAAAACAAAGTAACACAAATATATCTAATGTAGCGATATAGAAGTACACGTAAAAATCTCCTGTACAACAAAATTCATTTTGTAATATTTTTTTGCTATATTTGTATAGTATTCGTATTGAAATTTCCGTCAGAATTGGAACTACTTTGACATCACTTGGTTTATTTTGTATCAACCGAACAAGCAATTGTTATTTTGAAAATCTATAAACGTTTCTCCCGAATATTTTATTAATGGTCTTATCATTCAATTTTAGTGAATTGTTTCTACTTGAAACATTCATTCCACCTTATTTGCTATTCTCGCTTTCGCCACCCACACACCTCTTCTCTACTTCCTCCGTGATACATTACCCTCTACCATTTTCGACTATCGTATTTCCTTTCATACTTCTCTTTACTATGTCTTCTACAGCAAAGAAAGCTTGCATCACTCCAATGTGATCATTTCTAAATACAGCGTACCACTCGGTCATTACATTTTTGCTTTTGAATGATCGATTTTCCACTGTCGTGTTATTCCGCACGCACCAAGGTCCAACAGCCTGCGGGTAGGACTGCATGTATCAATTGTGACAGGTTTTGTGGAGCAGATTACGGTGGAAAGAAAAAACTGCATAACCGCGGGAGACGTTTCATCTTAATAATTCAAAAATATCGACTGTATTGGACAATGAGTGGATTCAGGTTTAAAATCTAAGTCCATTTCGAAACTTCCTGCAATGTATTTAATATTTCTGATTTTATTTAAAAAATAGTGCAACGGCGCTCATATATCTACCTAAGGATCAATTTTCATGAAAGCTAAATATCATCAATGTTATTTAAACTGGCAGTTGCGAAGGTGCTCTTTAAGCCTCTGATATACATGACAAGCAATACAAAATATTAATAGCTTCCATTCAGTTGAAGTGAATCAGTTGTAGTGCACAAACCACTATTTAAATTCATCATAGTTTGTGGCATCTCTCGACAAATTATCAGAATAATTATCACATTTTTAAGAATTAGGATTCAGAATTTTTTAAATCATTATATCTAATACAGCTCAAAAACAGGTTTGATTTTTACACAACACTGCGGATTTTCCAGGGATACTCTAGCTGCTTGGTAGGTTTAATCGATATTGACCACAACATCAATCTTCACATCAATCACGATCACGAACTTCAAAGAGACTTGCTCAACATGCTTTTATCCTTGGTATTGCCTCTCCCGCCGTCGATGCTAGTCGCATCTCTGTTGCCTCCATCATCTGTTCATGCGTCACCTCCAGGTCTGATTCTTAAATATTTTTCTTATTAAGGATAGAGGAGATAATCATTATGGATTACCACAATATATTTGCAGATACCACGGAATTATATTTCACTTCATACAAATATATATTTGAAACACCTTTTTCATGTATTCGTAACTTTCCCTACTTCTGTGTTTTATGTTTTCTACCCAGCGTACAAGACATACTTCTGTCTCTGTCCCTCCCGTTCCATCGCCGCTGTTTCTTACTCGTTCCTGTTACTAGCGTGACAGACGTCACTCTTCCCTTTCTATTTTGAACAACCACCATTCCATTCATTTTTATACGTAACATTGGAATCCTCTCTCACTTATACCGTCGCCTGCATCTGACACACTTCACAGCACTTCCGCTCACCGTCTCGGGAACTCGCTGCAGTTTCCTTTGCTGTCTCTTCCCGTGCGTCTTCCCCGGCGCTGTACCTACCAGCTCCTACAACGTCGTCTTTGCAGCTGCTACTCTTGCAACGCCCAGCGCCCCCGCCCAGCGCCCCCGCCCAGCCCCCCCGCCCAGCCCCTCCGCCAACGCCCCCGGCCCAGGCCCCTGCCCACCGTCCCCCCGCCCTGCGCCCCCGGCGTCGCTCCCGCTCCCACGCTTCTCCCACCACTCCCACCACTATGCCGCAGGCGAAGCCGCATACTCGCTTCCTCGGGGCTTAATATTATTATTCATACTCCTTATTGAATTTCGCATCTCCATCTACGTCACGTACCATCTCATTCCACATGCATTGCGATTAGGTAAAGGTGAAGTATTCTTATGCACACGACCTTACAATCGGGCAGTTTTTGGAAAGAACGCGAAGTTAAATTCAACAAATAGCGACCGTTTCTGTGCAATGTATCTACTGAAAAATTCAATTTCCAAAAAATTAGGTTAATTGGAGTTTCAAATGGGAAGATTTTTTCTACGATGATAAAAGATATTGGTTTCTCCTGAAGATTCAAATCTGTTCAGTACATATAAGGAATCAAGCATTTACGTAATTCATCACTTTCCCTAAATAATTAAATTTTACCACATATTTGAAAACACGATTTAAAAAGCATCCGTGATTAAATGAGAGACTTATCGCACCTTTCATAAATTTCACGATAAAAGAAATATGAAATAGAATATTGTTGCTGTTTGACCAACTTGGTTCATTAATGGGGTAGTATTAGCTAATATAAAACGACAGATGACATAAATGGAATAATACGTAGCTTAAGTATGATGAACATGGATTTAGACTACAAAAATTTAATTCGAAATTATTTCCTCAATGAATAAGATTTAAGTTTTGAAACACACAAGTTTATTGAAGTCAAGGTGTATTAGCTGTTATTAAATTAATGTCGCTTACAAAACCTATCAGAAGTATTTTAGAATGCTCTCGAAAATCACAGACTATAATTTCTTACGATTGTGTGCGTTTAATTCTAAGGAACGAAATCTTCTGAGATTCTGCTCGTATTGTTCGATGCAAAGTATGCTTTCGTGAAGGAAATCGCGGAGGAAAATGTAAGACAGAGAACGATTTCTTGATCCCAGATTAAACGGAGAAACGAGAGACGAAGAAAGAAGCTTACGTGAATGATGGTTTTCGGAGCCCTTTCCTTCCTAAATGGAATTCATAAAATAAAAATACATTTTTAAAGTTAATGTGTATATTTTGGCAAAATTTGACGACATATTTTTTAGGAGTACTAAACATATTTGCACAGAATAATTTTTATGTTTAATGGCATATTATTAAGATGTTTAAGTATAAGTGATAACATTTGAAATGTTATCACGTAAAATTTAATATGTTAAAACACCATAAAATGTTATCACTTAAAATTAAACATGAGTTTAGAATTCTGTGCAAATATTCTTAGTACTCATCAAAACGTATTATTATGCTTAAATAATAACATTATTAAATATGCGTACCATTAAATATTCTTATTTGTACCATTGAATATGCTTAATACTCGTCACATATAATTTAATAAGTTTCTCCGTTACTGATAGCTAAATATGGTTATGTAAATCAAATCACATTCTGTCTTTGGTCTTCAGCGGAGCGCAAGATGGTTGCACCATCCTTTGCAACGAAAGATTACACAGCATACATACAGAGATGCAAGGATGTGCAAATCCTGACTTGCAAATGAGATCCTGAGTCGAATTAACGATTCGAGAAACCGCTTAACGGAAATCTGCAGCATATAGACGAAGCCCCAGCTTAGCCTGAAACACCAACATTCAAGTTTGAATAACGCTTCCCGAGAGCATATTTTCTCACAAATTATAACATAACAGGTAAATATTAAGGCAGTGTTCCTGTATGTGTATCGTCAATACTTTGATTGGATTGTATGTTAATAACATCAGTTTTCCCCAGGTTCAATACATTTAACTTTCTATCAATTTTTCATTCAAATAAGCTGTGATAAACATTGTGTAAGTTAGCTTGCGCGCTCCGTGGAAAGATTGGCCAACATTTTGAAATTCTAACCACGTTGTCTCATAGGATCAAAATGAACAAGTAGTAGGATAATTTTTACGAGAAAATATATATTTAATTCTCGTGAGGCGTACATTAATGTAGAAATTATTTCTATGTACGAGAAAGAGAGAGTGAGACAGAAATCATTCATTTACGCAAATGGTACATCTTTCATCGTTTCTATACGATTTTAATTGAGAAAATGTTAATGAACTCCATTTATAAATAAGAAAATCATATAACGTAAATTTATAAGTGAAAATTAACGGTGATATTAGGAGTGAACTGGGGTGGACTTTGGCGTAATGTGGTGTGGTGCGTTTTCGCTGGTTTGTTTTGGATAAACGTTTCTGCACAAACAATACCTCGCACGAATTAGCGGCCATCTTAGATTAAGTGTGCAATTGCAAGACCTGAGAATTGGGAAAGCCACAGCACATAACATTAACGTTTACTAGAAGAATAATGTTACTATCTCGCATAATACGTACGTAGTATAGAGAAAGTATTTTAATACTTCGTGACGCAAGGAGAGTATTCAATAGAAACAGCGTATTGTGATACGTAGAAGGAAATAAATGACCCTGTATGTTGTAAATTACGTCCTCTAACACGTTACGTACTTAGAATGCACATTTTGTGGATCCTTTGCTACCACACAATTGGCTGATGGCAAAACGACTGCTAGGCCTTTGTGCAACACTAGTCTAAATAGTTCATCGATTTCTCCAATACTAGATTTTCTCCAAAACTGGTTTCTCTTATTGATCTGACCTAACTCATGGCCCTGCCAATTTAAAATGCGTATTTTGATTTTGAGGGGTACAAATGAACTGAAATAATAGGTTTCCGCGACCGTAGTCAATAGATACTGCCTTGGGGCAGAGACGCGCGTTCTAGATATAGTTGAAAATATTGGTTTCAAACACAGAGGCCTCCAGTTGATATAAATCGATCGAGAAATGTCAATTTTGGAGAAAGTAGTCTGAACGTTTTAGGCGCTAGCTTTGACAAAAGACACACTGTAACCTATCCGTGGTTGACACATATACCAACGCTACATACAAATCTTTCGGGCAGTACCCTCTGCAAGAGGTTGGAAACCCCTATTTGTACATATTCTTAGATCGCTGAATTGTAGTGTCCGTTGCTACCTACGCGGTAGGGAGCAATGGAAAGAAAAGGCTTTGAGACTCGAAGGAGGAAGGTTGAAAAAGTGTGCTATTGGGGAATGGTGGAGAGCGTGGTGCTAGAATGAAGAAGAGAAACGGTCACTGAAGTTGCTGCGCCTACGTTTACTGGCGCCCATTTCTTATACTACATTGTCGGGTAAGAACAAGGATCTGCGCGGAGACGTATATTCGGTATGATCAGCCCACCTGCCCGTTCGCAAGCTGCTCGTTGGTGGTGGCGTGGGGCAAGCCCCAGAACTATGTCGGTAATATTTGTCTTTCCTATTTTTTCTCCTTATCTTTCCCCACGAACTTGCCATGGTTGGGAGAAGCATCAAGTTCGCCCAGTTTGCTAAGACGTAGGAGGCTCTTAACAGTATTCCCGTATTGCCCTAAGCCACCCCTTTAACGAGTATGTGCAGTGGTTGCGTGTCAGGACATCCTCCAGTATAAATAGCGGTCATTAGACCCTGCATAAGTAAAAAGTAAATGCAGAGAGCAACAAGCCCATTAAAGTGAATGGTTTAGTGAGTGCACAGAAAGTGCATGTAACTTGAACTTTACAAACTGAGATTGATGCTACCTTTTGGTCAAAGTGTTAAAAATTGTATCCTTGTATTTTAATTTGCTGATTTGTCAATTTATTTTAAAAAGAAGAAAAACTTTATGCTAGATTGATTTTGTCATTGTACAAAGGGTAATGTTTGTATTGTTGTTTAGGAATATATGTATTTGGGTTTGGGTATTTTCTTGATATATAATTCCTTTTCTAAGACGAAGAAAAAGGTACCTACGATCCTGTATATTAAAATTAAATTTGTATTTTTTTCTTTTGGCTGTTGAGTATGTACAGATCACAGTTGTTAACTTCTAACATTTACAAGTAAAGTAAATAAAGTTAGAAATGGTTTCAATACGGACTGACACGCTTTGCTGTCAAACAAATTTTCCGGTATTAAGAACCTACATAGCATGAATTATGACTGCACAATGTGTAAGAGGAAGGAAATTTACTTTATCTCATAAGTTTACAAAACTTCTTAATAAGTGCAATCGAGATCCCACAATTTTATTAAACAACACAACTTCTAGGGACAACATGTATATAAAGTCAGCATCTGCCAAACATGTATTGATAGAGTTGGCAGCGTAATTCCGCTACAATGTACACTATGTGATCAAAAGTATCCGTACACGTTCAAAATGGTGTTATGGTGTTTTTCATGGAAGCTTGCACACCTTGTTTCGTGTGGCACTATCACGGCACAGGCTACGTTTTAAATACTTCTTGCTTCTTACTGTTGAGGAGCAATTCGGGAATGGCGATTGCATCTTTCAAAACAAGATCGAGCACCTGTACAAATACAGCACAGCCTGTGACGGAGTGGTTACACGACAATAACATCCCTGTAATGTACTGGCATTCACAGAGTCCTGACTTGAATTCTATCGAACACCTTTGGGTGTTTTGGAACCCCAACTTCGTGCCAGGCCTCACCAACCTACATCGATACCTCTCCTCAGTGGAGCACTCGAGCACGGAGAATGGGCTGCCATTCCCCAAGAAATCGTCCAAAGCCTGATGCCCGCGAGAGTGGAAGCTATCATCAAGGCTAAGGGTGGACCAATACCCTACTGAATTCCAGTATTACCGATTGAGGGCGCCACGAACTGATAAGTCATTTTCAGGCAAGTGTCCGGATACTTTTGATCACATAGTGTATCTAGTGCTCGCTTTATTTCTGCCTAATTTGCAACGTTGTTCTCCAAAATACTATATATTCTGTGTAATGATTTTCTAACATATATAAACAGAACCAATAAATGTCTCTGCTACTCAAATTTCTTTGTGATAAAATATAACATTCAAAAATGTAATTTTTAACTTTGAAACTCTTGTCATTTAACTATGTAAATAATATTTAAATTAAATAATGACTAATATTTTCAAAGTTGTTTAATTTAGAAAAAAATACCAGAAATAAGTCGAACATTTTATCTCTTCGGTAAAGGCGTAGATTCAGAATTAGGACTTGTATCTTGAAAACCCTTTTGTCCAAAAAAAACTAGAAAGAAAGTGGGGAATTGCCAAGGGGACTGAAATAAATCGTGTTAACTTACTAGTGACAAAAACCACCGTATAATACCAGTTTAAAATAACTTAAAAAATATTATTAAATTATGATTTTTTTAAATTGAAATTAGATGCCAAGGCGTAGAAGAATGTTGAAAAATTGTTCTTTGTCAAAGATAAAGTGTTAATTTGATTGACAAAAGTAAATGTATGATAGAAGTACAATATTTTAGGTTAATTTCATGAGTAAAACATTTTAAGCGTTTTTCATACTATTTTCAAATTTCGCTTTCTTCAACTGCCTATAAATTAAATGCGTTAAAAGTAGGGTTTCTTCAATTGTTTCCTACGTTCTCTTGGATATCCATCAACCGATTATATACATAATAAGTGATCTTTTTTGCGATATCTGACATATTGAAAGTAAACGGCAGTTCTATCATCTACATTTTCGCCGAAGTGCTTATGTCAAGAGCGTTGTTGCTGGCAAGGCTCGCAGAAGTCAAACGGTCTAAGACGAGAGGTGAAAGAACACTACCCTGATGAGTTTCGTCAGCAACAACTTCTGCGTGGGAAATGTGTAACTGCTGTCGGGGGACCCAATAGAATGTTTATGAATAGAAACCGCACACTAAGTGAAATTGTGAAGTTAACGGGGCTCTGGACGTAGTACAATAGCATATTCTCTATTCACCCAACGAAACGATACGTATAGTGTACGTTATATCACACACTCTTGAAGTTCCAGTACATATGGGCTATGTTTGCCTTTTCTTAAAAAGTTAAGCATATCCCTGATTATTTTTTCTTAAAAAGTTAACAAGTTGAACTCAAAAGGCAAAATTCACAACAAAAATATATGAGCGAAGAATGCACGAAAGAAATTTGAAATTTTAAGCTTGATTTACTGCTCATAAATAGGAAAAATGTATTTAAAATATAGTTTAAATACTAATACTATTAATAATTGTTCATGCCTTGTGAGATGTTTACAAGTATTTGCAATAGAAAAATAATGATAGACAAGGTACATGCTTGAGATATCGGCGTACTGAAAAGGTTAAATGTGACTGCCGTTCTCCTTAGCAACGAGAACACCGTTAATTATTAACATCACAATTACATATTCTGTATCTCCCGGACGTTTGCCCCTGTTTATCTGCTGACTACTTGATCATTAGAAATGATAATTACAAATCGTATTTCTATTGCGATACAAAAAATGACGTAACGGATAAAATTTGAAAATCACAGAAATTCTCTATACACACAAATTTGTCTTATTCAAGGAGTGTCGTCGTAATCCATATCAACGGATTTGAGCGCAACCTTATTCATAATTGTACTATTAACATTCTGAACAAATGTACACGGCAGAGGTGAAAGGCATAATTTAAGTTTTATGATATTCATGTTCATGGAATTGATCTTGTGGTACATTCAGAATCAATGTATAAAATAATGAATATAATTAAAAATAATATACTCTAAATACAATTTTAATGGATTCGTTTGATTTTATATTAGAAAAGACTCGCTGGTTGTTTAACTTCACCTAAAATTGCCTTTATTAAATTTAGTGTATTGCAAACAGGAGGAATATGTGATACAATGAAATGATGGAAAGTGATGGCACATAATGTTAATTTTAATAAAATATTAATTTTTCATAATTAGTGTGGTGTGAATGATGTTTTTTGCCTCAAAGTGATCCAGGAGAAGTTCCAAATATTTTCCTGGTGTGAGATTTGTTGATGTACAACAACATGGAACTGGCAATTATCGGGGTGACTCAGGTGAGAAAACAAGTGATGAGATTCTCCTATCTGCATATTCCCCGTTCTAGACACAATCACACTGTGTTTGAACAACATAAATTTAGTTACATAATCATGTAACTTCCTAATATACCCAATAAGTATGTAGTTCATTCCTTGACTCAATACAACATACATTCTTGTCCCTCTCCGACCCTGCCCCTGTCGAACCTTCACCCTGACCGACCCTCCCCCTGTTCGAGCCTTTGTGTTCACCACTATCGCCAAAAATCGTAAACAGGATTTCGTCTTGGTCGTACACGTTAACCAGCAAATTTGAATGGATATTTTAATTTTGAGCGGCACTTCATATGACACCCTTTTGGCACTTTCCAAAGTTGCTTAAAAATGACTACAATTATTTTCTTTACATTTTTCCCTGAAATAAAGTAACGTTCACATAGGTATGGGTATTATATTCATTGCACCTGTAGTGTGTTGAGAATTGCATTTTCACTTCTTTTCGAACCCGTTTACACCATCAATATTGCAGATACAGACTTCTTTCGTATGCAATCTATATTTGAATTATGTAACTATGAATCGATTTAGAAGTTAATATTTCAAAATAGCAATATTTTTTATGACTGACGTAAATTAGGTAAATATGTTAAAAAATCTTAAAATTATTTTCTCAAACATTACTTTAATTTCCTCTTTAAAATATTTGTAAAGATGAAGCACAGTATACCTAATCGTTTGGCTTCAGTTCAGTATTTCATTAAAACTTTGGAATTTTCAAAAATTAAAATTAAATTAATATTCCTTTTCAGCATAAATTGGTGTTAAATATCTACGTATTACACACTAAAAAGAATTCTCTGAATTCATTGAACGAACGATCCTAAACAAACAAAGTATCCTTTGAGGTTTTCTCAGAAGTCGAAGTGGTCAATTCTAATTCATCGTTTTGTTTTCTTATGTTCTGTCTGATTTCAATACATTTGTCATAGGAATTCACGTTCAACGGATTTTGGGGGTAAATGATCAACTTTGTGTATGTTCCACACAAAGAATATTTTTCAGCTTGCGTAATTCGAAGTTAATTGATTGATGTGATAATCTGTCCATATTACAGCCTTGACCCATAAACGCGGAACTCTGCTCACGTTTCTACCCAGTGAACTCTATTGCTTGCATTACGGAACAATGAGCTTAGAATGTTTGTTGACGATATAGGCTTATGTAATGACCTACTTCGATTGCCCATACGCTGGACATGTACACAATACTGATTACATAGGTCTCTACCCAAAATTAATTCAGCGATAAGGGCCGTTTGTTTAGCACGTAATATGAATTGCACGTAATGCCTTGTCTTTTCGTAAATGTCAGAAATTCAGAATCTCCCATCTTTGAATAAATGTGCCGATATTTTGTGCATTATGTACGAGTATTTTCAGTACCGAAGTGATTTACATGAAGGTAATGTTTTGATGGAAAGAACTGTATTGAATTAAGCTAAGAAAGCGTTTCTAAAATTAACGAAGAGTTAAAATCTGAGGTTATTTATCTATTCATTACAACATACTGTCTTGTGCTTCTAAATATTACGTAGGTTGCGCTGAACGACATTTTATGTCATCTTTATGAAAATTTTAGAATTTGCCTCCATTCAATGACTTTTTTATATTATGAAGTGCTATTCGTTTGCTATTGCAACCTCCTCCCTCTCTTTATTCAAACCCTCAGATCGATGCATCGCCCATCGCACCACCGTCCCTGCGCCGGGAAGGGGTTACACGAATGGGGGTTACTTACACGATGGTCACTTCTTATGCCCAGATGGTTACCGTATTTAAGATAGTATTAAGATGTAGATAAGTATTGCTAGATCTCACCCACTGACAAAATCTAAATTTATATTGGATATATTGAAGAAGATATTTCTAGGGCTTAGGGAAAAAGTTATTTTCAATGTAGAAACATACGCACCGGAGAAACGGGCTTAGGGGTCCAAAAACCTCAAAAGCACCGTATTTTTTGCATTTTGAGCTACTTGTTTTCAAACTTAGAAGTGAATATTATAGATTGGAATTTCTGCAAGAGATCTTAAGGGTAAGGTAATGCTCAGTATATCCCAGCACGATATGCTGATCAAACATTTCTTTTTTTTACTCAAAAAGTGACACTGCAGACGGAACACGGCTAATTGTACGTGAGCAATTTTAAAAGAAGGCAATTTTCAAATGGCCTCAGTTTCGTGACTTTTTATAAAAGTAATGTTAGTTTTTTACAAAAATAACGCTTATAAGCTCTACTTTAATAATCGCGTTCCAAATAATTTAACCAATTTACTACGATCGACTAACATTTTATTCGCGCGCAATCGGTGCTCGGAGTGTCTGTTACTCGTAATGACCAATATTTGAGCCGCGCTGCTGTTTGATTTCTTCATTCTCTGTTAGGTTACGTTGAACATATTTGTGGCGATATCAGACGTCTTGAAACGTACTAACATGATTTTAATTAAAATGATTTACTCAATATTTTCATCAATGAAGAACTTTAGAAACAATAGGCCTTCGTTTTAATTACCTGTGGACCCTATCTGTCTACCATTGATATGTTTTTATTATATAAAGTTACCCTATACAATTTATACAATTGTTGGAATATTTCCTTTATCCGGGCGTTATTCCCATTAATTCATTTTTTATCAAGTAGGTGGCGGAGATCTTCCCTTGTTGGATGGTGAGATCCAAAGTCAACCTACGTCGGCATGTGGGGTTATATTTGTAGTGTAATGAATGTAAGTGGATGTGTGTGTAAGTAAAGAGAGAGCATAAGATAAGCAAGAAGAAAAAGATCGCGCACGGTCCGTGGCCTGTTTGTTAGGGTACTGCTCCGGCATACCATGTTGACCGGAGAAACCACGGTAAACTGCGAATCAGAGCAGCTGGAAGCAGCTTCCCAAAAAGACAGCGGCTGAATTCGGCCTAGCTATCTAGCAAGAATCGAAAAAATTACATATATATGTACATTATCTTTATATAAGAAAACTTTACAACGCCTTTGGTTGTACTAGTACCAGAGGTAACGTAAAAATGTAACTTCCATATCAATAATTAATTATAATGACCGGTAGAACGTAATTTATTTTTTTAATACTGAATGTTTTTCGAGGTGGTTTCTCAAACAGGGGAGTAAGGTCCTCTAGGAGACCACGAAGCGGTTATTAAGGAGGCACCAGGTGATATTTTTGGGCTATTTAGTATTGTTGCCACTGGTTACTACGTTTCATGATGTAATCGAATTTAGTTCCTCAGATAATTGTTGCATCCGATTACGCACACTGCATTCTTAGAATCCAACAGCTTATGTAGCGATGATTAGGTCTGCTGCGTTCCCAGAAAAAACACGTGCATACACGCAGCCATGTCACTGCCATGGAAGCAGGAGCTCAGATTTATTTCTTTAGGATTTTCCACCACTGTTGGTTCTACTTTTATTATATATTTTGCCCATTTATTTTTTTTCGCAAAATAATTTTGTATAACGACATATGTTATTTTTAAAAATCTTTATGCATGATTTATTTGAATAATTGACAGTGGATATACGTGAACCTGACAGTGCATTTACAATTATATATCCTGTGGATCTTCCTTAAACACCAATGCTCTCTGAGCGTCGCCTCCAGGGTATTTAGTCCTGCCTCTGCAGATTTCGAATTCCGAAACTTATGACTGCTCGGGTGTGAGCAGACTTCCTGCACAAACGAGCCAAGCGACTGCCGCCTCTTCTAAACCCAATCAACCTGCCAAACCAAATAGTGCGCCGCGGAATCTCTCTAATTGTACCGCCAGATGTCGTTCCAACAGCACCACGAATAGCGAAGCGTTTTTAATTCGTTATAGCTTGTGGAAACATTCTATTTGTGAAACCGTTTTTAGACGCCTAGACTTAGATCATGCAGAAAACTCAAATTTTATCCTGTTTTAGTCACTCAAACGTTACGATATAATCTTGCAGCCACATGCTTTACATTGTCCATAACCCATTTTTCTCTTTTTGAAAATCTATTATCTTTTCCTTTCCCTGGTTTGTATTGCTGTCTCACTGCAAACGGCCTTAATCGTCTCCCCGCTGCTCCCTGCGCCTCATTTCTAGGGATGCGACTTCGTAAAATAGCTTCTATTGGTGTACACGAAAAACTTTAAAAGCAATCAGTTTGTGACAATTAAGTAAACGAACATATTCGGCTGTTTGAGTCCTTCACAGGACGTCGATTTGCTACATTTACTCGTTTTTCTGGAGAAAATGGGCTTTTCTACATTCTATTAGTTCTATGCGGTGGCTTTCTCGTCAAATATTTATTCTAGCCCCCTTGTATCGTTACCCACGTCGTCGTAGCTCGTCTCTCCAGGAATACGAGCTTTAGTCCTCCTCTTCCGTTTCCGCTAAGTTACCACATAAATCTCACTCGGAGCGGTAATTTAAACAACTTCTCCTGACGTTTTACAATTAATTTCATAGAAGACTGCAAAAAACTCCATAAATAATTCCATAAAGCTCTTTATGAGGAAAATAGAATGGATCCTTGCGAGGTGTAAAACGATCCGCTCCTTTGATCATGAAAATATCCCTCCGTACATATATGGACAGTTGGGCACCTTGCTCTATCAAGCTCCTGGAAACGAGTGAACCTTACCGCAAACCATCTCTCTTCGGCGCAACGCTTTCTTGCTCAAATCTGACTAGCTTCCCAACGTTAGTCGATCGTGCGTCGTCTTTCCGATTGTCCACTTTAGTTGGCGATTAATTTGAAGAAGCAGAGTCCTCTCCACTTGCTCTTTTGGGTGATCTGTCACATTACATTGTTCATGCTCCTCGGGTAAATTTGGGTTTTACGCAATCATTCTGCGGTAAAATTATACTAATATTATTTTAATTTGTCTTAGATATTCAGTTTACATATTAGAAGTAAAAAGTAATGAAACCTGGCCTTTCTCTGGTTCTTAATATTTTATTTAGCTTTGTAAAATATGCGAGGTAGATTTTAGATTTATTTAGTCAAAGAAGTACAAAAATGTATGAGACGAGTGGGGAGAAGAACACCTACGCACGTTTTCTTGAGTTCCAGAATCCCTTCCCATCATTTGAACTGTAAATAGTTGAAGGATGAGTAAAAGTTAATGATAAATACGTAAAAATAAAATTTAATAAAAATGCGAGATTAGCAACATTTGAAAAACTAGACATAAGCTATGAATGCTCGCAAATAAAAATTCGAATCTACAAGTATTTCACAAGCAACCATAAAAGTTCTCAACTGGAGTGATTTCCAAAATTTTATCTAGTTGACTAGCATATATGTAGGCAACCTCATTAATTCGAAAGTTCGTTATTGCGCTTCCATGCAATTTTAAGTTAGTATCTCCTGCTTTAATAAATATTTGCTCTAACCTACAAAATGTTCGTTTTTAATTTTACAAACTGTTGATACATATGTGTCCATCGCACAAACACAGAGATACCTTCATGAAAATTATGTTTTGAGAACAGTAAATATTGTCTCCGACAGCAAAGGTCTGTTGTTTCATCGGACAGAATATTGTGTCTATATTCATCATTACATTTAGATGCTTTGACGACAATTTCCAACACTAATTGCATAGATGGCTCTATATAGCAACCACCTTAGCCTTTTTTACTAAGGGTAATTTATACCACGTGTATGTAGTCATTATTTATGACAACATAATTATCGTAATTTTATAAACTGAAAAAAAATTAATGATATTTGAATATATAAGCTATAATTCTAAAACATAGAAAGTTAACAGAAAGATTCAAAATGATGTGTAAATATTTTGATATATTTTTGTTGATTTTTCCATTTCACCTTTCTCTTTGAAGTTCGTGTTTTAAATGGTTGTTACCAGGTAAGTCTAAAAAGTACGTTTCCCTAGGTCGTCAATCAAAAGGGAAACAGTTTCATGGAAAAACTTCATTGTAGCAGTTACAGCATATATTGCACTATTTTCCCCACAGGAATTGACACATTTGTCATACCGTGGGATCCAAATTTGTATGTCTGTGTCGTAGAAGTCTTCTGCCAAGAAGAGGAACCAGATATTAACAGCCAACTGCAACTTCGCGTCACAGTGATGCTGACCGGACAGGAATTTCTTAAGGTGTAAGAAAAGATGGAAAGCGCTGTGGGTCGAGATCGCATATATAGAGTGAATGTTCCAACATCTACATGCGGAACTACTGCAAGAGACATGTTGAAATAGGAGGCGTCTGTGGCCGAGAGTTATCGTGCAGGAGGACTTCATAGTCGTTTCACAGTAACTTTAAGCGTTTACTGACTTACCCCCGGCCAGGAACTCGATGGGTAGACTGCTCTTTCTGTCCCACAAGACTATACACAACACCTACTGCGTCCATAGTCTGCTTGAGTTCGATCTTGTTTGGACATCTATTGTAAAGCCAATGCTTTGACGGCTGTTTGGTTTTCGGATGTGTGCGACCCAAGTTTCATCGTCGGTGAAAATTCGATCCAGAAACTCGACGTCATCGTGGTACCGCGCCACAAATGTTATACTGATTCCGTTCGCATTCGTTTGTCTTCCAGTGTCAGTTGCATCGGCACACATTTCGCTCTCACTTTTTTAAACAACAGATGTCCCGGAACAATTTCTTTCAAGATGGAAAGGTAAATCTGCGGGAAATGGCTACTGACTTCTTTAATCGTGATAGGATTATTCTTCACGAGGTGGTGTTGCAATGGATCCGCAAGACTGTCCGTGAAAATGGGTTGCCGCCCACAGCCCATTTGCCGATCTAAGAATTTCCTGCACCGGCGCACCACTTGCTCGCTCATGTTGCCCTGTTAATATTTTTGACACATTTGGATTTTGATCAGTCATATTTTATGCCTTGAAAAATTTTGTTACACGTTCGCTATAAAGGACGAAGTCAAACGAGAAGACTATCAGCCAGACGAGGTTAGTGGTAAGTATGCATTGAAAAATTTCAATAATTTATTATGAAAACAGGCTATATGTTTTATACATTGTTTGTGTATGCTTCACCTTGCAGCCTAAAAGGAAGCTATGACACTGGTTAGCCGTAAGGAAAACATCCTTTCTGGATGCGTTACGTACATTGCCAGTTGATTACTACTTAGTTCAAACATATATTTTTAACAAATATTGTATTTGTAATATTGTAAAATGTTTATATATATATAGAAACAGATAAATGATTAAAATATTGAAATAATGCTCTTTGAATGAATGTATTAAAATAATAACTTTATTTCAAGCTTTTTCAATAAAATTAAAATAATAGGTTAAATGTTAGGTTCAAAAGTGTACTTGTATTAAGTAATTTAATCATTGTGTGAGAATGGTTTGGGAGAATACGGGAGAAATTAAATTATTTCCAATCTCAACACTTTTTGGGGAAATGATTCAATTTAATTTGGGCTTTTCGAGCATAATGAAAAAAACCTTAAATTGCAACTCTGTTTGTTAATACATCCCAACGCAAATATCGCAAAAGCCACGAACATTTTCTCGTATTTGCTTTCGTCTATACGAAATTCCGAATAATATGCATACTTACGTCCTGTACGTAGTACCAAAAATACCGTACTTTTTTCTGAAAACACTCGTCTCACTGTATGTTACGCCTCGTTTACCACCACCACCACCACCACCACCACTACTACCACTACCACTACCAATAATAATAATAATAATAATAATAATAATAATAATAATAATAATAATAATAATAATAATGCAAAGTATTATGTACTGTTGTAGAAACACTAATCATTCTACATCATTCGCCACAGCCTTTAGCAAACAAGGAAGTTCGATGTCTCGTGAAATGGCTGCAGCCGCCACTAAAACTTGAGATACGAAAGTAATCGAGACGACTTTAACTTGCGTCCCTCAATAGCAGAGAAAGAGCTTCGCCCAAAGACGACGCAAAAGAAACCGCCGCCGAGAACAGACACAAAAGCGGCTTACCGGCAAATGCCGCGACCGAGCACCGAGGGATTGAATACGGAATCTTCTAGCTCCCTGTTAACGATCTTTGTAGTTCACAATTGTATGATATCAAGCAGAAATAAGAGTATCAGCTTAGTAAACGAAGCGCGATGTCTTTAAGCTCGTTCTTGGTGTACAAATAATATTTTATGTGGTTGATGAGAAGAAATTCATAAAAAAGAAGATGCTAATAGCGGACTGAACAAGTACGAAAATTGGAACTAGGCTTTGGATAATGAGAATTATCGCTTTTTTCTCACGATTTTGCCTTTTCCTTTTGCCACGACTTTAATATTTTTACGTATTTCGAGTCAGAGAAAACTTAATCCAGAACAAATAATACAAAACTATCTAGTTAAAATATTTCTTTGAAAGAATATATGTCCAAGTGTTCCTTCTTAAAAGTTAAAATATTTAATATTCCCTGTTCATAATTCAATGGGTGGCATTCCTCTTATTTTAGTTTTATGTGCAATGTTTGATAATAATATTCCGTATTTGCGGCTTATTTAGAATTAAAGTGGAAATATTGTACCTTTTACGATAACAATTCGAAAAGTAGGTATAACGTGATTCTTTTATTCTTGGAGTATCATAACTATAAAAAATTAAGTTAGACATTAATAACTCAATACAACGAGACATGCCTGTAAGTTCACGCAAAGACACAATCTATTACACAACCAGTAGAAAATTGATTGAAAATTGATGAGCGACCCATTCATCCCCCACGGCACAATCTCGATTTGGCTCAATGACTTTCTCGCTTCAACGACAGAGTATGCCGCTTCCATTGGCATCCATATGCGACAAATAAATCTGCAGTCGATATAGGACGATCGGAAAACTCTCGAGGCTTCCGCCAGAACGATACGTCTTAAGCGGAAGCCCCCGCGAACGCCACAAATCTATCTCACGCGAGAGGGGGTGGGAGTGGGGGAGGAGGAGTTTGCGCGAGGAGACGGCGGCAGGGGTCGAATCGCGAACGGATCGTTAAGGCCCTTTGTCACCCCAGGGCGATGACAGCTCCCACAACGCGCTCGCGAACCCGGCGGCGGGAAGAACGCCAGAGCGCTGGAGCCCACCAGCCGTTTCCGCGCCCCGACCCCACCCCACACCAAACTCTGCCGCTATCGCCACCCTTCCCCCGGTACCGTTTCCGAAGCCACCCCATTTCCATTGCCTTCTAATTCAACGGACGATGAGCCTTCTGTGAGACAGTAGGGTACAGATTCACAGAGAACTATATACTCAAAAATATAGTTAACAATATTATTATAAGATGTATGATACTAATAATAATGCATTACGTATAAAGGCAATGTATTTTGTACCTAACGTTTGGGGCTGAGTGAAGCTGCATTTTGAGACAGCACACAATCTCATTATTGTCCCTTGCAATCACCACAAAACTGTATGAAAACCATGATCGAGACTCGAGTTTTGCACGAAGGAGCAATTATATTTATATTAATTATATTAACAAATACATTAAATGCTCTAAAATGAACTAACAGATAGTATGATAATAAAATGTAACACAGAATATCGAGTGGGCCTTGAAAAACAATTTCAATCCTTTTCTTTCACTATCGTAACCATACCATAAATCTAATTTAAAAAATGCTGACATTATCTTAAAGTCCGACAATGTAGCTCATTTAGACTATTGTTAAATTCAGCACTGCTCCAATCCCAGCCACCCCTTACATCTTGCCCACATACCTCTAGACTCCGCAACCCGGCATTCCTGTCCCTTCGCACTCAGCACGTGTTCTCCGCCCCCGCCC